>JAQGCH010002807.1:0-11851 GCA_034699485.1 Nanhermannia elegantula
GTGAGCCCAATACCAGGGGTGCCGGATTTTTGTTGAGAGACGTGTACATTTGAATAAATATTTTTTTTATTTAATTAATTGAAACTTTTTATTAATATGTGTCACAATGTATATCAATTACATGGTTATAGTACTCAGCCAGTGTAGACAATAGTAACTTTCTTAATGTCTGAGATAAACTGTTTAATTATTTTCACTAATAGAGAATATAATAAATACTATTTTTATTTTTACTACTTTTTGGCCTCACATATAATATGTATTGAATATTACCCGTAGTTCTCTTGCGTTAAATATGAGAGAACTCTTGAGAACACTTTATACCTTACAAAACTATTATGAGTTTATAAAACTTTTAAAACTTTTTAGAAACTTTTTATGACAGAATTGATTACGTATTTGAATTTACATTTTTAGACCTATAAATATCTTGCGTTTCAGTTAATTCTAAAGGATTTTCATTTTTAGACAAAGTATTACTGAAAAGAAATTTTCTTAAATAATTTTGTAAATGAGTGACAGGAGATTCAAAAAGTACACAAATTACAAATCCTAATAAGTAAGACGATAATAGAGTACCAGTACATAAAACTAATAAATTGAAATTATTTAAAACGAATAAATCTTTTTTTGAGCTCCAATAGACCCAAACTATCCATATATGTGTTAAGTATACAGAATATGTCATTCTTGATAAAGGTATGAATGCTTTCCAAGAAAGAAATCTATTGACTAAACCTCCGTTTCCTGAAAAACACATCCAAATAACTGAGGCTGTATTTATGGCACAAAGCATTCTTGTTATGGGATATAAAAAAGCAGAAATCCATCTATTATTAGGCGCCCCAAAAGTCCAATAGTAAGTGTCATAAATATTTATTAAATATCCTATGAATATAAGAATCCAAATGAACACTTTTTTAACCTATTAACAGAAAATAGTTAACAATCTGATAACAATTATGTTAAAAATATATTACATTTGATAATCTTTTTGGTCTCATTTTATGCACTATATAACCAAAAGTTATTCCAATAAAATAGACAGACCCGTGAGCCCATGGCTTGTGATAGATTGTATGTATCCATTCATTTGTGAAATATTCTCTTGAAATAAAAAATATTTAATTTTGTTTATTCGTTAAATTTGTTTACGCGCTGAGAATTATTTTTTTACCCGAATTGTGTGCTCACACGTCCCGGTGGAAAGTCATATATTATTATGAGGACTGATGTTGTGGAAAAGCATATCATTATAAAAATTATATTAATAATAAAACCAAATTTTGTCTTTTTAAGCAATGCGATGAGTGTTATAAGAGAAATACAATGGTATTGCATGTCAGCTGATATGAACCAAGTAGTAAATATACACTGTTTAACCATTTTAGAACATATAAGACAAGAAAAATTAGAAAAATTAGAAAAATGAGTATTTGATTTGATTATTTCGAGTACATTAAAAATTATTATGGATAAAAAATTGATGCCATTTAAGCTTATATGACAGCTCATTTGGGCTTTAATTATAGTTGACAGAACTCAAAAAGGCTAATAACTTCTTCCACTTGAAATTTATTTTTTTAAATATTCAGAATCTGCATTTACATAATGAAAACTGTGAACGCTCACATTAATTATGATTGTATAATATATTTTGACACTATTAAGACATATTTATAAGTGCCTTTAATTGTTGTTTTATTAGTGACTATTTTATTTGAGATCAAATTTCACTCTTTTTAAAGAAAGAATATTAAATTTTAATTTTTTAGAAGTTATTTAGAAAAATATTGTCCTTTCAACTTTCAAACTAGTTTTTTTCTCGCCCTTCATTTTTATGAGAATTCTCATTCTGTTCCCCCTAAAGATTAGTTATTCATTCCTATCTATTAAAAATTTTAATATCATATATTATGATTTAATTTATATTGTCAAATACTTAGGTGCCTAAATAATATTTTAAGGTATTGTAAAAGTACCTTTTCCTAAGTCTAGTAACTATTGATGTCTGATATATAACTGTTAAGTATACCATACATGTTTGATGCAGGAGCTTATACTGTATATACGGTATTGATTGAGTTACATGGATTCATTTGAATATTGCTTATTTAGTAAATAAGGTCGCACAATAAGTTTTATATATAAATTAATGTGTTAAAGAATATTATGTATATATATTTTTCTGACCATATTAGAGGAGTCAATTAGATTGTGAATATAAAGTAAGTTTTTCCACCAATATTTATAGCAAAGTTCAATTCTTGGTAGCATTTGTTGATTCCAAACAGGACCTGAATTCATAACTGGAAGTAAAGTTGTCATTAGTATAACAATTGTCATCAATGGTGTGAGACGTATATAACGCTGAACAATAAATCCTGTTTTATTGAACTCTTCATATTTTCCTTTAGTGTGTTTGAGTGTTGTATACGAAGCCAAAAGACCACTTTTATGTTAAAACAATGCATTCGATAAAACAATGTGATAATTAAAGTTACATTTTTATAATTAACTTTAAAAATGCTGACCTTATCAAAAAGAAATTCTCCATAACATTATGAACTTTCGTTATCAGTATATTTTGAGGTTCGCTTAGAATTTCGTTCAGTTTGAAAGTATCCTCTTTTCAAAAATAAAAGTTCTTTATAAAAATGACTCAAAAAATTAAATTAAAAGTGAATCTGAGATATAGAAAAATAGAAATAATTTAGAATCTTATCTTTTAAACACAAACTTACTGTACAAACTGAGATCCGCGAGTTCTATAATATGCGTTACAATTATATAAAACATTGTTATAACGCGTAATCCTTCAATGCATGACAACTCCTGATTTGTTTTTGTTGACATTAATTTTATTGCATTATTTTTTAAAGAGAATATTTCAAGAAGTCGTCGATATTTGGGATAATCTGTAATTAAATAATTATATGCACTGTATTGAAAAAACACTCATATTTAAAAACATAAAAAGGATTTACTTTTCGAGTTAGAAAATTGTTCGAAAATTGTAGCAAATAGTGATCCAAATATGAGTATAATTAAAAACAACCTATAATTTTAAATAGATATAAAAATTCTTATTACAGGTAATTTTTTCACTTACAGAGCTATTGTTTGAATTGTGTTAAACTTTTCTACAGTTTTAGTGTTGCATTCGATGTCTTTGAGTATTAAACCAGAATTTTTCATAGCTATCAATTTTTATAATTTATAATAAGAATTAAAACCCCTTTTACTTTTGCACGTCATTAAACACATCACTTTGTGAAGTGTTTTGTAGACATTTCGAAAGATTATTTTCTGTATTTTTAAACATATAGTCAAAGTCTAAATAAAGGACTTTAATGATGTGCAAAAAGTAAGAATGTCTTTAATTTTTATTATGAATTCGCAAAACAACAAAACTTTAATAAATAATATTTTATTAAATTAGAAATTTCAAAAATCTGATAAAAGTTTTATATTAATAGAAAATGTTATTACCATTTTTAACCAAAATTGTTAAATCATTATTATCGCATTTGTTCGGCGTACAAATTCCTAATCTCACAGAAAATATATAAAAATAAATTGAATTTTCAGAGAGTAGAGAGAAATAATTGTTTTCAGTTTTGTTGGAAAAATTCGGCGAAACATTCACTTTGTTATTAATATTAATGTGTTTTGGCTTTGGTTCTGGTAAAGGAATTTTTAGTTCAATTAAACAATACTGCGAATCACCGATCACTTGATTAGGTTTGATTGATAAACACTGCTCATAATCACCGAAATCAGTAACAGTCCCTCCAAGAAAACCCTTCGGCGGAAAACTAGCCCACGAATCATACATTTGATATGACCAGACCTCGAGATTATTCAGAGCTTTCAATGTATTAGTAATACTTTTAGCGCACTCTTTAGAAATGTTTGTAGAATTTTCATTCAGTGATTCAATATATGACTTGTCCATAAGTAATTCTGAGCCTTTAAACAATTTAAAAGAAGTTAACATTTTATCCCAATCTGAGTTTGATAAACAAGTTAAAAAGTTTATTTTCAAACATAAAATTAAAAATATTAAATCTTTGAACGAAATCATATTAGTTAAAGTAAATTTCTCATCATTTGGTTAAATAATTAAAATTCATTATGACTTTTATAAGCTATAGAAAATTTCACTTAAAAAGTAATTAATGTTGAACACATACAAAAATTAAACTATATTTATTCAAAATAGTTTTAAAAACTTAATTTCAAGGTCCTTATAAAGTGAATCTTACAAAAGGAGTTACAAAATTTAAAATTTATATCTATAGCTTAAAATATATGGTTCATTGAAGTTCTCATATCTGACATTTGAATACAAATAGTAGTTTAGTTATAGCCTGAAGAATGGGTGTATAGCTTTAATATAAAAGCGACACATTTCACATGCTTGTCTCTCCTGCAGTTTCCCTTTGATAAATGGCATATTATTTCACATTCATCATCTCATATTCAATTTCTGACATTTATTTAATTCAATACTAATGTATGTGAAATATTGTACAATTTATTTTCTTACAATATCGTTTACATTTAGTGAACAATCTTTTTAACAAAGTTTTTTTTGCTTTACCTGTTAATGAATTTTAAACGCTTGTATCTAAAAGTAATGTTAAGATAAAAGCATATTAATCGTTAGCTTTTAGGACAGCACAACAGGACAGCATTGTTAAAATGTAACCTTTCTATTTGCTGTAAATAAAAATAGGTCACAAAAAATGATTAACCAATATAAATATAAATAAATCAATAAAAGTACTGATTGTAAATGGTGTCCGGTAAGTAAATGCAATAACTTTGAAGAGCTCGCGCGAGCTTATCCCGTGACTGTTGTTGTCGAATAAGTGTTCGATTTATAGAACAAGCTTTCTTTTATGACATTATAAGCATTCATTTATGATTAATTACAAGTTAAGACAATGGTAAGGTCTGAAAGACAAGAGTCAATAAAAAGAGTGCACTTTTACCTAAATTTAACTAAAGTTACACTAAAATATAATTGTTTAGCATTGGTCGAAGACCATTATGACCAAAGAAGATAATCGAATGGCTTTATATGTTATTATAAAAAGATATGTAGATCCAGGAACTGCTGATTTCAAGCAATTATCATGTAGTAAATCCCCGGTATCCACTCTTAAGATGTCTTTAAATGTAATATAGCTTTTCAAACAATATTCTTACATATCGGTCAGAAGAGCAGATCGAGCACTAAATGCTAAGAACTCATCCGTCGATGGAATAAAACTGAAATTTGGTATTAACTGTATGTTCTGAATTGATATGAAGGCTATTCATTACCAAAGAGTCGTTGAACGGTGTTTGCGAAACCTAAACTTTAATTTCTGCACTAAAAAGGCTAACAATTTAAATGCCCTTCAAGCCCGACCTATTGCTAGGATCGAAAAGTTCTGGTCCAGGTGTAAACCTTAATAACTGAAAAGGTTAAGCTATCGAAAAATATCCAGGGATTCAGCATTATATGGGGAAAAATATCCCAAAGTACCCCTCAAATAAGTGCACAGCTACTCATGAGTATCATAAGGAAGAATCTTCGTCTAATCTCAGATAATGCTGTGTATGATCCATACAAATAGTTAAATTTGTAATTTATATATGTATTTGTAACTGAATAAAATTTTATTAAAGTTAGATAGTTTTGAAAATATAAGCTTTTAAATTTATTGCATTTACTTTCCGGACACCCTTTATTTTTAATTAAGCACTAATTATAAGGCAGATCTATTTTATACTATTTTATTCTTATATTTAATTTTTGTTAGAATCGCAATCAAATAATAAACTGTTTAGTTTTCTTATTTCTAACTCAATAATAATATATTTTTAAATATTTACTATTTTACTAATATATTAATTCTTTAAAAACATACCGAATATACTTCTTATTAAATTAATCTCTCTTCAAATTATTATTCAATTGAATTAAAAATATTTTAATTTTAGCCGTTTAAAGATCTTTTTATTTGCACCACAATTATTGCATTAAAAACATATACTGTATGAAAGATTGCAAAAAATTGATTGCATTAATATAGCTGTCTCATAGCTGCCTCATAGCTGTCTCATAGCTGTCTCATAGCGGTCAATATAATATCCTCCTTAAGTCTCTTAGCAACTGCAGCAAAATTATTTGTTATATAAATAGCGCGTCCGATAAATTAATCTGGAAGAATGTAATAAATTAAATGTAAAAGATACACTTAAATGTAAGGCTTTTTGCTTTAATTGAGTGCACAAAAATAAATTTTTCCTTATTAAAGTTTGAAATTCAAAAGAACTATTGATGGGTACAATTTAAGAAATTTTCTTTGAATATGCATTATCAGGGCTGTACTTAACGGATTGTTTAATACAGTTATATTAAAAGCGCAAAAAATAAAAACGTTGTGATTTGCATAACATATACCTGAAACTAAATTTACATACTTTAAGATAAGTGAAACATTTGATAAGAAATTTGTTTTCAAAATGAAAAGATATAATAAAAACATATCTTAAATGAACGCATACTATAATTAATACTTTATTTTAAAATAAAAACCAAGTAAACAACTAAGTCTTAAGTTTTAATTTATTGACTAAAATATAATAATCAATATTATAATTTTTTGTGTTATTAACAAATTGCTGCTATTTATGCGTTATATCGATTATAGTATAAGATGTGATTCGCTGGTGTTTTAAAAACTGTTTTTATTCTTGCCTCGAGTAAGTTCTCTTCTTTGTATAGCAGATATCTATTGCACTAATACCTATCCCTTCATAAAGTTAAGTTTAAGTTAGTTATTAGTGCAATACATATCTGCTATATAGGAAAGCAAACTTATACTTTGTTCGCAAGCAAAGGATCCTTGAGGAACCTTAGGTTAAGGAAGCTTTGCGAACGGCTAAGGTTTCCTTCTGATCTCCTTTATCGAAAGGATAAAATTTTAACTCCTTCTGAAAAGGAAGGATGGTCAAAGGAAGCAACCGAACGACCTTACCTTACCTTCTGAGGGAACGCATGCGCATTTAAATGAAAACAAGCACACAATGAAAATATTTGAGTGACACCTTTTATATAAACAGTGAAACACTTCCTCAAGGATTTGAGAAGGAGAAGGTTGCTTGCGAACAAAGTATTACACCAGCGAATGACATCGTATACCAATGTAATGTAGTGACAAACGTAACGTATCAATAGGTGACTATACCTTAAAATGCATACTTGAGCACAAATAATGTTTACAAATAAAACAATAGTCAAAACAAATTAATGCGTAAGTGGGCTGAAAGTTATATAACGTACTTTATATTGGTTTTGGTACATAACGGAACACGTTCCCACTTTGACACCACTCTGCGTATACCATCACTAAAGCGTGAATATTATGCTTTTGAATTTTGCCAAGTTATGCTTTTTTATGCTCCGGTCGGAAACGTGAAATTATGCTTTTTATGCTTTTGATGACCAATAAGCATAATATTCGCGCCATAACCATCACCCGCTATATCTTCCAATCATAAGTACAGGTATTAAAGAATGTGACGCAAATTATTATATAATTTATATAACATTTAAAAAAAGTGACATTGAGTTTTTAATTAAACTAAACTACCCTTATTTTCCGCGTATAACCAGCACCCACGTATAGCTCGCACCTGACAAATTTGAATAGATTACATAAAAAGCAAAAATTTGCATATATATCCCGCACACAATTATTTATTACTCTGAAGATTTGATAGATTTGAATAATATTTAGTTACTTTATTTACTAAAACAATATCAGAGAAAACGGAAACTTGAGCCGAAACGGTGTGCGCAGGCATGCTATAGTATTTGAACCTGTTAAAACTTTTAAAATAAAATATATGTTTTTTTCATTTTTATTTCACAACATATCATAACAAAAAAGATTATTACAATTAAATATATAAAACTTTTTACTTCACAACAAATATAGAAATGGTTTATATTTTTTTTGTTCTTTTATATTTTAACTTGATCATAATAATATATGCAAGTGCCGTATTTTAAATGTCACGTATTAAAAATTAAAACAGTATTTTAAGTTTGAACTAATTTAATTAAATTTTATTAGAGTTAACAAAATGTACTTATAATAAAGTGTAACCTTTTATGGTGAAATCACTTTTATAGATTCAAATCTACACTATAATTGGTTGGGTTGGGTGCGATTCTTCAAAAATCTGGTTCGATTTGAGGGTCTCCGTCTTGCGATACATTTGGTTCATATTTTAATTTCAACTCATGTAGTATATGTTCAATTGATTTAAGATTTTTCATTTAGTTTTTAAAGATTTAAACTTTACTAAGGAAGGACTGTTTGGTGTTACCTTAATATTAAAAAACGGCTTTTACTACTAGATAGTGATTCAAAAAATAAAATCATTTAAAGTTATTTTATCGGCGAATGGGTTTATTTATTATGATTTAAATTAAATTAAAAATTAGATATTATGGTATTTATAGATAGAAAGTATTATTACTATCAACTCAATAATAAGCCTTATTGTAATGTACAGTATATGATGTATATATCTTTAAAAAAAAGTGTAAGAAATAAGTGTAAGAAATAAATGACTTTTAAAGTAAACACTAAAACTTAATTATGGAATCAGCAAACCATATGTGAACCTTAAGTTAGTCAAATACATTATAAGTTTACAGGTTTTACTTAATAATTTAGTCAATAACTCAGGGTTCACAAGTGTTCCGCTGCTTCCATAAATGTTTTAGTTTTCATATTAGTCTTACAAATTGCGATCATTTTTAAACATAATAACATCAAAGTTAAAATGTTTGAATGCAATCAACAATATATCATAATATGGTTTAAAAATAAAAATGTAAATAAACATATATTTTGATGCCTAGAATAATATAAATGTTAAGTAATATATAATATTAGCTGGAAGTTGCAAGTTTGGGGTTTAAATAAAAATACTTCCCCTTTTTATTTAAATAAGATCTAAAGCTAGTGTATGGCTAATAATATAGTGTAAAAATACAGGCAAACAAAAAACATCAAATATTTTACTATAATAGTGGTTCTAAAACTTCTATCATATTAAGAAGTTTTTTATCCAATTTTACCTCATTCTTAACTAGATTTACGCCTTTAATAAAATGTTTAACTTTTTGTCTTATGAAATATTTATGAAAACTTTCATCCATTGAAACATATTTTGTTTCTTTGCTTAAGAAGTCTTTTAGTTGCGAAAATTCATTCAATTGCTGCAAATTTAGAGACCACTCAAAAAGTTCACTCAGTATTTCATCACATTTTGGACGCAAATTTTTGTGAGTTGATAGCATTCGACCATTAATTGCGATCAAATTTTTTAACTTTTGTTCAAAGACAGTGTCATTAACTTTAGCAGTCGATCTATTATACAAAAAATAGTTAATTTTGTAAATTTAAACTTTTTGCTCAAATTAAATTCTTAATTATTCTTTCGTTTGTGGTATCTTTTGATCTATAGATTTATTAATTATTCTGTGAACACTACGGTACGCCTTTTTAAAACATACAGGAATTTGAAATGAATCATATTTTTTGATGTGAATCAGTTCATTGTTGTGAGAGTACATATAAGGCTTTAATTTAAGCTTTTAATCAATTTAACTCTTATATAGAAAAAAATACTTAATTCTGCTCACTTTCAGATATAGAAAGAAATATGTTTAAAAATTTTTAAAAGTAAGCAGAAAAAAATTGTTTATTCATATAAGTATTAAAGTGAACAAAAGTATTTAATAAAGAATTGTGTGAATCTGACTCACAAATCAAAATATGAGATTTATTTCTACTTCATATATAGCGTTGCCAACACTTCTGTGTGTGTGACTCCTTCATCATATTTATCAATTTTTTCCGAGACATCCCGGGACACAAAAAATTCTATAATCAATTCTCTAAAAATTACATATACTTTATTCCGTGACTTACATAGAAGGACTTAATTTTTGGCGGGACACAGAAGTCGACTCCGGTACTGTCCCAGTCATTCCGGTACGGTTGGCAACGCTACTCATATTTGTTTAAAAAAGGCATACCGTAGAGGCGGTGAAAAAATATTGAACTCAAGCTTGAAATGCAAGTGCATCTCGTCATACATTAAAAATGAAAGCCATATAACTTAACGTAGAACTTGACCGAAAACTTAATATGTATACCAAATTCAATTCATATGGCAAGTCATTGTCTGTAGCGTTCAAACCTTAAACTTAGGAATAATTTATATTTAAAAAATGATATATAATCGAAAAATGTAAATCTGGTAATACCAATGATTCTGCCAATGATATAAGTTCAGAACTCTAAGTTATTGGTATCAAATATTGCCTCAATATTAATGCTTTAGTTTTCCCCAATTTTTTTTGTTTAGTATTAGATTAAAAGAATTCTTTTATTTATAATAAGATAAGTACTTTTTATTTTAAAGGAATGAGGAAATGCACTTGCATTCCATGCCTGAACTTTAAATCAAAAATTATTGCAAAGTAAAGGAAAAAAATTAAGAAAATTAATTAAATTAAATTAATTGTCAAAAAGTAAGAAATTTTCTTACACTTGAGTTTCCAAAGAGAATAATTGTTTCATAATAACACCCAAACTATAGATATCTGATTTTATGTCATACATGTCAGACACCTCATACATTATAATTTCAGGTGCAAAGTAATCAATAAATCCCAGGCTAAGTGTGTGCCACTGATTCCTTAATTCATTTTCTAAATTGGAGACCAAGTCTGCGATACCGAAATCACCGATTTTAACAAATCTTCCGTTCATTCCGTCTGTTATCAGAATGTTTTCTGGTTTCAAATCTCTGTGAATTATATTATTTTTATGCAAATATTGAACGCTTTCTAATATTTCTTTCATTAGTTCACTTGAAATATAAAAACCAATAGGAGTTATATTTGACAATTGTTCTGATATTAGTTCAGCATTTAATTGGTTCACGACTTGCTTCAAGTTTTTTAAACATAACTCCATTTGAATGAATAATAAGTGGGTATACTTTGGTTGAAATAAATTAGAGCTCAGAATCTTATTATTAAATTTGACATTATTATAGTCTTCTGGATTATAATAGTTCTTTTCAATCCATGTCTTTTCATATTTAATTACATAATCGCTCTTCCATTTTGTCATATTTTCTAACGCGATACGAATTTTTATGTTATTAATTTCGGATTCGGTTAACGGAACCTTTTTTATAGCAATTAATTTTTTTCGCTTTATATCTAATGCTTTGAAAACGACACCAAAAGTTCCGCTTGAGATTAAAGAGTGTTCTCTGAACTCTCTTTTGTATTTACTAAATCTCAATAATGATAACAATTCATTTTTTGACAAATATAATGGATTTGGTGTTATGTGAAGTTCTTTCACAAATATCTCATCAAATGATTTATCATTTGAAACATTTGGTGACCTTATGTTTTGAAAAGGCTTATGACCCCAAATATAAAATTTATGATCTGTTGACTTCGCAACTGATAAACGCTTTTTTGAATTGATTTCAATAAACTTTTCTTTTACTTCTATTTTCTTAGGAATCAATTGATTTTCATGACAATCATATCCTAATTCTTCGCATTCATTACTACCAAATGTATAGATCGCTCCGTCTATTGATAATAATATACTATGATATAAACCACAACCTATACTCTTGAATATAATTTGATTCATGTCGTTATCTTTAACTAAAAGATGGTTCACATCATTAGACATATCTGTATTTCCGATTCCTAACTGACCGCAATCATTACGACCCC
>JAQGCH010002808.1:0-11851 GCA_034699485.1 Nanhermannia elegantula
AATTAATAATAAATTTTTAAAAATTGCATAGCTAAAAATGAAGTCAGCGTTCACCGCTAAAATGGGTCTAAAAAATTCCTTTATACCAATCATTATCGAGTTTTAAAACTTATTTTTTGAAAAGAATTTGACATTACTTGGTAAGTAAGAAAAATACATTTTCTGCAATTTATAAAACTTTAAATAGTTTTTTATTACATAACAAGAAGTTTTCACTTTCATATTTTTCTTTCTTATTCATAGCCGTCAAGACTTATCTTAAAAAACATTGAGCATTGAAACGGCTATTTTATCTATTTATGGACCGTTATATACATACATTGTACACAACATTTTATTACTTTATTCACACAAGACATCCAATAAATTTCAGTTAAACATTAATTGCTTTGAATACCATTTTAATGGCCAGCACTTATTTTTTTATATAAAAACTTGAGAAATAGAATCTGAACGGATGTTAAAATCAATTTCTGTTCTCTTTTTTTAACTGTAGTTCTTGTTTTTTCAGAGAGCTATTTATATTTTCTCAAATTTTTCTATTAGTTATTCTTAATGAAGATCTAAAACAGTAATAATCATGTTTGACGTGTAATAAATTTTGATTCTCATCGAGTCTTCAAAAGTATAGAAATTTTGATTAAGTTTTTTCATATTTTTTTAACGAACAAATTCATCAAAAATAAATAAGTTCTTTCATGACAGTAATGTCCAAAACGTTGGATGAAATATAACTTTAAATAATGACAAAAATAACTTTTTGTGATTAAAAGCCTGAATAAGTTGTATTATTTGGCTCAATGTTAAAAAGAAGTAAAATAGAGTTGAATTTCTGAAAAATACTTAATTATTTATCATACAGCTAAGTCGGGACTGAGATTAGGAACACTTAAAGTCTTATAGCTTAAAGTCTTACACTTTAATCCCTTGTCAGACTTTGGTGTCTATAGAGATTATTGAATATCTAAAATTTATCATTATTGAATACTATATAATAAAAAGATTGTTTTAATATTTATTTTTCATATGATCATTTGCTTGTCATTATCATTAATGTAGCTGTCAAGATACAAAGCTGTGGGAGGGGTTACTCAAAAACTTTCAATGGGGTCTGAAATAGTTTAAGCTTTTATTCTCATATCAGATAACTTCGGCTCTGGGAGTACTGCGAATCTTATAATTGCAACTCATATAATGCGATTGTCATAATCCCTGTTTGCTGTTCCCTAAATATCTGGTATCTATAGATCCCTAAAACTGAACTTTTTTTAAAAAATTTAACAACAAATGAACAAAAATGAAATTAATTACAAATAATTTATTTTCAAATTTAACTCTAATAAAACTAAATGTTGATATATCAATATTTCCATCTTAAAGGATTGGTTTTCAGCTTTAGCTTAGCTTCCGACGTATGATATGAGCTGAGGTTTTCTGAATGGCTTCGAACTTGAGCTCAGGTTAGCATAAGCTCTCCACTATCGATAATAATACTGTACTTTGTCAGTAATCAATTAATTTTGATTGAATTTATCAAATAATAATATTGTATACATTATTGCATTAATTTTCATTAAAAATTTAGTTTTAAAGTTTTTAAAATTCTTTTACTGATAAAAAAAATTATTATTAGCAATAGAATAAATACCGGCAAAGTACAAATACAAGTAAAACGAAGGTATTTGAGGAAAATAATTAAGCAAATAAGTAGTGAAGCATTTTGTGTAAAATCGAGTTGAAGGAAACTTAACTTTAAGTTCAGCAAATGTTTATTGATTTTCTACTACTCTTTAATTTAAGTACAGAAACAAATATTTGCAAATATAAATAAATTTGTTTTAAATAATTAATTCGAAATTGAGTAATGAAAATGGGCTGCAATTAAATTAAAATTTGTTTTAAACTTTTATCTCATAACAAGATTGCACAGTTAGGATCTACTGTAGAAATTTATCCTGAAAAACCAATTTTTTCCCTTAAATTCATAATAAATAAAGGAAGCATTGAAAATGAGAGTCAGTCACGAATACAAATACTGGTAAAATTGCAATCATGTTCTCTCAATACAAATAATATTTGAGGAATAAGTTTGAACAGTGAGTTGATGGAGAAGAGGGAAAAGGGGAATATCTATAGCATATCGGAAGTGCTGACCAGTATTGCAATGGATGTCACAATCAGTGAATAACTTTATTTAGGAATTTCTATTCAAACATTCCGAACCTGTTTTTCTTATTATTTTGTTCTTCATTTGTGCTGTTGGGCCCGTATATATACTAATACTAATGTTTACCGAATTGATTGATCAGACCATATGTTTGATCACATTTTCACAAGACTTGCAAAAACACATCGATTTTTTCCCTTAATTCTTGTTCCTATTGACTTAATGATTATATTTTAGAAATTTCTTATACTCTTTTACCTTATTGTAAAAGAAAATAACGTTTTTCTTTAACAACACATTAATTCAATGATATACAGCCGTAAAAACATATTTATCTTAAGATTATTATGCTTTCAATGCTTTTATATATTTTAGTATTAATTCATTTGTTTTGATGAACAATAGGCTTAAAATTAGTTCAATATCATGCAGTATACAGAAACTCATACATATTGTGTTACAAAATTGAAAGAATAAAAAGATTTAACGTAAAAAATTATAATACACAATAAAATTATTATTAAATTAGAGCTCTCTTTATGCAATCGAAACAAAATACCATTTAAAACACCTTTATTATTGACAATTAAGCGATTCAAAGTCGAAACAGTGAAAGAGACAATAGTGTCGTATAATGTTTTTAAGTGCAATAGTAGTGATTCCTATATCGGCACTCTTTCTCTCTTCTCCAATGGCAGCCATGATGTGGCAATCGATCCGTTTGACCAAATTTAGAGATTCGATAAGTTCTTTCTCACATATCCTCTCTCTGTCTCTCCATTCTCTTCAATCTTTTCTCTCAATTTATTTTTACTGAGTTTCAGGTTTTATTGAGAAATCTATATTAAACTCAAATAAAGTCTGTCTTTCTCGCAGACAAACATAATTCTATTTCTGTTCTAATATTAAAAATAATTTGTATACCTTTGTATTGTATTCGTCTAGAAAATTGATACTTCTATAAGGCTCTAAAACTATTATATGAAAATTGTTTTCTTAAGGTTTCTTTAACTATAAATAATTGAATATAAAATGAATTTTTAAAAATTGCTTTAATGTTATGTAGCAAACAATGTGTTACATTTATCCTGATTTATAAGTTACAAATCTTATTGTTTCTGTAACTGTATTATAAAAAATCCAATATTTTTATTGAATACAAGGCGGGAACCGCTGCATCGCAGCTTTTCATTTCAATTTTTATTATGATTTTAACTTTCAAACCCGTTGAATGAACGCATTGTTTTATTACAAAAGCACATTGTTATAGCATTTCAATCACAAGAGCCGTATCAAAAATAGATATTTGTATATATGTTAAAAGTGACAAAAGTGCTAATTAAACCTTTTTGTGAATCTGACTATCAATTAAAGCACTCACACCAATAAATAGCAGTCATTTCTATTTAAAATCTGTTTGAAAAGGGCACAGCTGTATACCACAGAGTTATCGATATTAATAAATTCATCTGTGGAACAAAAAAAGCAAATACATTAAAAATGAAAAGAAAAATAATAATTTATAAATAGTTAAGGCATTTATTTATACAATTATTTGAATATTATCTACAGTATGCATATCCTTGAACTGAGCACAACCTAAACCTTTTCTGTTGAAACACAATTTTAACTTATAAATGCATTGTTTAGCATCAGTAGAATTAAACACACACACAAACTGACTTGTATTTTAGTTTATAAGAATCTGAATATTCTCAAAAGTACTCATGTTTTCCCTTGTTTTCTATTTGCCGAATCCTTAAGGCTATATGTCGTACAAATCTTTCCTAAATTTTTAATACTCTATTTATTTTACTATTCTATGTCTATTTTTTACGCGGGTGTTATAAAACTATGCTAAAGGAAGGCATTTGTTTTCATCTTTTATAATGTGTAAGGTTGGGACTGAAAGATTTTACTGTAATATAAATCAATAAAATTACAGATAGCTTTGTGAAGAACTATGGCTTTTCATATACAGTATATATTTATATCGATTTTCACATTTCCTTAAACATTTTTTGTGTTAGAAATCAAATTTTGTAGAAAATAGTCTAAACAAATATAATCTTTCAAAATACAAGGCTTCATATGCTCTTTTAAAAATTTATCTGTTTTTATCTGAATACAAGTCAAGCAAACGTTGAAAAATTTTGAAGTCGTTCACCTTTTAAATAATCAATTTTTTTTACATATTAAGTATTTCTTTTAAGAGCTACTTCAATAGAGTTTGCATAATTCAATGTAATGCATAAGTTATTTAGAATAATATACCTAAATTATTTAGATCAATACAGATGTTGGCATTCATTTTGTTAGATTCAATCGTTGCAATCAAATTATTGGGTTTTAATTTTAATATTGTTGTAAATTCTCACATGGAAATCTTTTGGCAAGTGTACCCCATTTTGGTGAAATTATTTGGAGATGCTAAGTTTGAGTCCCTGATTGCGAATAACAATATGAGTTTTCATCCTAAAACTTAATTTCTTTAGAAATTCAATGTAAAGTATATGAAAAATTTAATCTGTTTTTATATAATAGTTTTGACTGCAAGATTAAATGTATAGTATCTTCTGCTTGAATGACATTGGGGTCTTATATGTAAGTGAGGGCTTCTATATGATTTGGTCCAACAGAGTATAAATAATAATTTTGGTTATTACTGATCTCACATTAAAAGCTATTATATAAAAACAGATTTAATTTTTTCTATGCTTTACATTGAATTTCTAAAGAAACTAAGGATTATTTTAGGACTCGAACTCAAAGTGGGATCATGTTTGATACACGTAATCAGGGACTCGAACTTAGTATTTCCAAATAATTTCATCAAAATCCGGGTGCACCAGGTCCTGTCAAATAGGTCTCCTTGTCAAAGCGATAAACGTTTCAAACAAAGGAAAGAAATATAAGAATCATTTAAGCTCTAATGATAAGGCATTCTCTGTAACAGCGCAGGGGTCTAAGGCTGCGTTTTTAAGACTTTTTTGGTCGCGAACCACCTTCTATGATATTTTTTTGCTAAAATTTCATTTATTCCATATAACATAATGCTAAACAAAATTGTTTTATTAACATAAATACATTAAACAAAATGAAATATATATTAATAATTGTGATCGAGTTCTCCTTTAATCTTATAATCCAAGATTAGATAAATTCTTTTTAATTATTTGATACCTATTTTAAGGTAAAGTAACTCTCAAAAAATGCTTGGTCTCATGTTATCTTAAAATAAATTTAATTTTGAAGCTAAAAATACCTGTAGTTTATGCGTTGACTACGCCTAAAGACAACAAAGCACTGATTAGATTACTGATTAACTTATTATTAAATCAAATATTTTGCTCCTTGTTTGTATTTCAATTAATTCTCTATATTATATCGAATAAATTCATAACAGAATAACCTATTATTAGATTATTTCTAATTTATAGGATTAGTTTATAACTTATATTTGCAAAACTGCATGCTCTTGGGATTCAGGGTTAGACAACTTTCGGAAATGAAAATTTTGAGATAATATTTACAGGAAATAAAAATTACCTGAAATACAAATTGATTCGCATATTATTAGTATAAGAGTTTCATTGAAATGTTCGATTCTTTACTGTATATAAAACAATGAGAATTTAATATTCACTAGAGTTCTGCTGTAATGCAATTCCAAAAATGTTAAGAAACAGACATACAGAGAGATTTGATAGATTAGCATAAATTATTTTTCTATTTATAAAACTTCTTCATATCTTGAATTAGAAGCGAACAAAAATTGGTTGAACTGCTAAAATTGCGAAACAATTGAAAAAAATGTAAATTATAGCTAACTTTTCGTCTTATTATTTGCATTATGTGTTAGTGTTGATGATTTGCTACTTAAAGCTATTTCTTTTCCCACTCTCTCGTTAACCTTTATTCTATATTGTGATTCTTACTCATACAAGACATAAATGCTAATGCTATGTAAATACACTACTAGTGTTATTGTGTAAAATTAATGCGCTTTTCGTTGCGAGACATTGTCTCCAATCATATCGATTCAAAAAACTTTTGGAAACGAGAGATAGACTTTAAATTCTCTTCAAAGCCTTTTTTCTAACCAAAAGATCATTTTGTTCTTTAGATTATGCTTTTCTTTCTTTCCATTCCAAAAGAATTTTTCTATTTTAATACTTAAGATAAAAGTGAAAATTCAATAAATGGGTGTAAGTTTGTGACGAACATTTACATCGTTTACAATGATTGACAGAATCGATCGATAAGAATATTCTGGCCATAGAATAATAGTCAATATAAATCACAATAGTTTACTTCTCGCCTGCTTTTCAAAAATCAGATGCTTTTCAAATGAAAAGACCTTTTTAGAAATAATATTAATATTAATTATAAAAATTATTGAATGTTTTGATATCATGTTTAACAATAGGATTTTAAATGATTGACTTAATAAGCCTTATCCGAGTCTTATCTTAAGCCTTAGAATTTCCCAGAATTTAAGTCAATTTTTAATATAAGTTTTAAATTTTAATTATAAAACTTTTCCTAAGAGTTTGACTTTTCTTAACTTTAGACAAAAATAGCTTTTGCCTGAGAAATAAATCGCTTTATTATCCTTAAACTTGATACAAAATTATCAAAGTTAGATCCGATTTTGGCAACCGATTATAGAAAAATTCAATTTTAGCAAGGGAATTTTAAAGCACCGGTAGCTTCTATTTGTTCTATAAGATAAAGAGTTTTGATTATTGCAAAACCCAGATTATGATAAAGCACTTAATTTTAAAAAGCATACATAGCACCCATTTTAGCAATTCTATCATTTTTGGCATAATATCAGGGGTTCATCAAAAGTCATAATATGTAATTCAATTTTAGAAAAAGCCTAAAAAATTATATTAATTTTGTAAATGTACTTAATTTTAATAAAGAATCCAAAGTAACAAAATTATCTTTAGTCTCACCCAATTTTTTGGAGTTTATTTTTAACCCATGGTCCAATTTTAGCAAATACTTTTATATGCACAGACGAGTTGTTAAAATCGAGGTCTAACTGTATTAGAAATTAAGCGCACTTTCATTTTGCTAACTATAATTGAGTCGATTGAGAAAATAATAGTATCTTATGATATGAGGCTATGAAAACATTACCCAAATGAGTTACTATTTTTGTATCAATGACATAATGCAATACAATCGCACTGACTATACAATAATGGGAATAAGACTTTCAATTTCAATCGAAGTGCATATGAGGCTTGTCATAGAATAACTTTATGTAATATGTATGTATGTATGTATGTATAATATGCATTAAGATTATCTGATAATATATATTAAGATTAGCCTCTTTTGAATGACAGATTATGAAGGGCTCAAATGTGGCTCAAGCTAAGGCTGACTGCACAGTATAAATGTAATGTAATTTTATTTAAAATAGTTTTTGCAAAAAAATCAAACAGCCTAATACACAGTGCTGTGCCCACAAAATTTTAGTTGAATAGACCTACTCCTAAATACCTGAAAATGCTTGGGGCTTGGTCAATTCAAATGTGGTCAATTAGGTTTGGAATAATAAATTCGGAAAATAAAATTTTAGTTTCAAAAATTTCGGGATTCCGGGAAATGAAATTCACTCTTCCAGGGAAGGCCCTTCTCTAATATAATAGTTGCCAATAACCGGGTAAGACTTTATGTACTTTTATGTAAACTTTTTTTTCATTTAAAATTTGTATAAAACGGTTAACCCGTGCGTATGAATGACAGATTCTTTATTCAATCTATTAACTTGTCTTAAGAGACAAAATTTTATGCTAAGAAACAGATTTCATTTACATAATCCTAAAAATGAAATTCTTAGGCGTTCTTTTGTGTGAACTACAATAACTGCATATAATAGTTTAATACTTATTAAAAAATAGCTAAAAAATGTTAAAATTCTTATTGTATAAAAAGTTTCATTTATAATATTTTATCTCTTATTTCCTTTAAATAAGTTAAGATTCAAAAGACTAAAAGTTCATTTTAATGCATTCGCTTTGAGGTTTAGTTTAGACTCTATTTTCATCATTAATCCTTGAAATCTGAAAGAAAAAACATTTAAGATTCATAATTATTTATTTTCATGGATAGTTTTTTTAAAGTTTTACTTTCTATATACCAGTAATCTTAAAAAAATTGTAAGTTTAAAGGAAGTGAAATGAAAGTGATTAATGATCTGAGATTCAAATCATAATTTTTTGTAATCTGAAGATTACTAGTCTTTAAAAACTATTAAGTAATCTAATGTTTTGCGATAATCACTTGATTTATGCAAGAAATGGGTTTTCATCAGTTAACATACCCTAAAACTATAAGTAGAAAAACTTATTCTTAGTAATGAATGCAATTTTGGTAATTTTGTTATTTATTTAAGCCTAAGCTCCAAAACTTGTTCCCCTAATTCAAACAGAAACTCATATATATTTAGCAGTTTTAGTATTTATTAAAAAAATAATTAGTGAAAAAGATATAACTTTGTTATTTGAAAAATAATAATTTATAACTCGTTCGCATATTTATGAAGTTAAAAATTGCGTAAAATGTGAACAAATGCTAAAGTTTTTTCAAACTAAACCATAGCAATAATTATTTATGACTGCAATAAATTCTATCTTTTATTATCTGTTAAGTATTTTTTGGAAGTGCTAAAAATCACTGACTTCACCGAGAGTTCTGTACAATAACAATATGTTAATAAAATATAAGTTTTGTAGATAAAAATCAAGTGATGCGACTCTTCTGTGAAATATTTAATAGGGAATAATTCAGTTATTGTGCTCTTAGAAGAGTTAAGTGTTATTATTCTATCAAATAAATTAAATGAATTGAAAACTTTGAGAACAAAATGATTTCAATAAATTTTTCTATTGTTATAGAAATATCTCTCATGTTTGCTCTTTTGAAGTTTCAGTTTCTCAAAATATATATGAGAATTGTTTTCAATGTTTTGGAAGATAAAATTCTGAATGTGTTACTAAAATCTAAAATCTGAAATGCATTGTCATTAAAATAATACTGTATTTCATTTATCCCAAGATTTCTGATAATTATTAATCAAATAAATACGAAAATAAACAATTAATCAAAAGGTCTTATGAAAAAAGCTCAACGGATGATAAATTAAAAATAGAAGAGCACAAAAAAACAATTCTCTCATAAGAACATAATAATAAATAATACCTAAATATTTAACAACAAAAACAACACATTTCTGGGAAAACAATCCTATAATTAGATTCGTTTAAGGGAAGAATTATTCCAATTAAAACCAGTTGAAGAAAATCTTTTTTTTAAGCTCAAATTTTTTATACGAGAAAACCCCTCTATTTGAATAACGTGTAAATGTTGCACAAGTGTATACACTATTCGGAACTTTTATTAGAGCTGTTTTTGCGTGACTTACTTTTATCTTTAGCATCATTCGCATCATTCCTCCCACTCTACTATTGAGTCTCTTATTTTTCTATCTCATACTCCACAAAACAGTTGCACTATTACCTAAACTAAACTTTACTTAATTTGAGACTCTATTCTGCTAAGACTGTCTATATCTGTCTTCTCACGAGTTGGTTCTGTCTATATTCAAATTTCATCCAATGTCTTTATCATGAAGTACTCCATTATATTCAGATAAGGAGTACATTAATATTTCCATATTTATGAAAAAATATTGTATAATTATAATTATCTTAATTAATGTTTTTCTTTTTTCTGTGAGACCATTGAAAAGCTGCTGCCGAGTACTCTTTTAATTGAAATAAAGCTTAATATGAATATTATAGAATAGAATTTAAATGTTTAGGATTAGATCATTAGATATTGAAATTCAAATTATTACTAGAGGTACAGTAGATTCAATATTACGATACTACTGAATACCAAATCAAGTGAACCTCTGTATAGAGTAAAAACAGTCTCTTCAATAAATGATAAAAAACGTCTTCATTGGGAAAAACCGATATATAAGGAATAAAAATTACAGTACAATCCTGAGAGATTCATTAGATCGAGGTATTACTGTACTTTTATATATTATTATATTCTTTCCTAAATAGATTCTCTCAAACATATCTATATTTGGAGACTCATTTGTCAACTATTTAACACATAGAAAATTATGGAATGCATTATAAAAGTCTTATAATCATCAAAATTTGCTAAAATTAAAAGAAATATATAATTCTTGAAATATCTAAAATTTTAAGATTAGATTAATAAGATTTCGATAAAATCAATTTTTTCAATGATTGTTAGAATCTTTTAAAACTAGTGTTGTTTCGCTTAAAATAAGTCTAAAGATTAAGACTAAGTCGAAGTGAGACAAATTCAAAATTTTTGAAATAAGGCTAAGACTAAGTCAGACAAATTGAATCTTAATTGCAATATGCAAGCTAGTGCAATTACAATCAATGTGAGATCCATTGTCTGTATGAGTGGCCCATTGCGCCCAATATGTGAACACTTACACACAATGCGAGACCCATTGTCTATATGCGACGCCTATTACACTCAAAGAAAATTTTAAGCAAAACATTACGTTAAATAAAAAAAACATAAAATAATTTTGTTTAAGACTAGGACTATTTTTAACCTCCATGTAACGCAGTGATAACACTTAACTTTGACCCCTACCCTCACCCTATGGTGAACGTTATATTTTTTGATAATTCATTTCACTGAAATTAATTAATTTTTCTGTAAAATTTTCTTTATTTTTAGCTTAAAATTGTTAATAAATAATGTAAAATTAAGATGCCTTACTGTACATATATATCTTACCTATGTATTGCATGGTAACATATGCCTCTGACCCATACTCGTGCTTTTTTGCGTAACATATTTAATGGTCGTATGCAAGTTATAAATAAAATATAAAATACAATAAAGATTTATAAATCTCACATTTTTATACAACGTAAACAAACATTTAAATTGTAAACTTTTGTAAATTGACATATTTTCATATTATTTTATTAATTACAACTTATATTTCAATTAAATATTGTATTTGAGCTCATTTTTTGAAATAGTCAAAAAACTCAAACTAAAAACATTTTTAACAAAACTTATGTAATTATTTACTCAAAAAATATCTTAGCCTTCTATTTATATATCTTAAAATATATTATAAAAACATTTTAGAAATTTATATATAAATAAATTTTTAAATGATATTACAAATCATTATTGCACAGCATTAAAGAGCATACAAACCAAACTAATAAAGCCTTTTTTGTTTGAATAAAGCATACGAACAGTTGAGAAGAGTTGAGAAAAGGTAAGCTTTTTTAATTAATACAACATTAAATCAAAAACAAATACTGAACTGAATTGGTTTAAGGATAGAGAACAGAGTGTGATGTATAGGAATTAGTTGAATAGCATCTCAACAACAAAATACATTTAGATTTTAATTATGATTTGAGACACGTTCAAACTTTTTCACACTAAACACAGAACGAAAGAGATGGCAAAGACAAAAATATAATAAGTATTACTTCTATTCGTTTGGAGTAAATAGAAAAAGGATTGTTTGGATACCGAAAATATAGTGATATCGAAAACACGTATTTTTTCTGCCATTAATTTTATCAGTTCTCCAGTCTCTCTCTCTCTCTCTCTCTCTCTCTCTCTCTCTCTCTC
>JAQGCH010002809.1:0-11848 GCA_034699485.1 Nanhermannia elegantula
GATCTCAATTTGCAATTACAGTGAACTGTCCCAAACCCATAATCACTCGCGTTGTGATTGCATTTGGATGATTGGCATGAGTTGAGATATCTTTTTCGTCTCAACCGCAACTCTTTCTTTATACTGAATATCAGTCATCACATCAATGCTACCAATTCTCGAAAAGTCCAAATATTTTACTGCAAATCGTTTCCCAGCAGTCACGCGCTCGAGATGTTGCTTCTGCTGATCATCTATTCGTTCAATGGCCTAAAGAATTAAAAATTTATAAATATATTGAAATGAGTTTGACTTTTATTCCTAACACATATTGTAATACATAAACACATAAGAGAGACATACTTTGTCGCCTTAACGAATGCATTTCAAAAACGGAGAATTAATTGATAGCCATTATAATAAATTAAAATGAAATCTGAAAATATATTATGATATATCAAATTAAAGCTTATTTATCTAACTTTTTCTTACAATAACTCCATTAATTAATTATCAATTTGTTTAAAAGATATTTGAAAGAAAACATGCCCTAATACGAAAAGAGCTGTGTTATAACATGTTATAAGGAGTCGAGTTTAGTTCTCGACCTCCAACTTCAATGTGTTATACATCGTTGGATTCAATTCGATGAGATGAGTTGTTTGATACCACACTCAGCCCCATACTGGCCACTTCTGAACAATTGCCGACGGATTGGCAAATTACCGAATACTTTAATTTAAACAATACTAGCGCGCACATCGGTTAAACAAACCTAAGTAAACTAACTGTTATTCATTGTAATTAACAATATAATTAATTTTACCCGGTTAGATTGGTCAATACACGGGCCGTAGCGAACTAGGTTTGTGTATTCTCTTTGTGTTCCCAGAATATGAAAAAAGTTAAAAAATGACAATATTTTTTCGTTCGGCAGTTGGCCATAAGTGGCCAGAATCTGTTCGAGTATTATAATACTTTGTGGTAGAGAGTGGCAAACCTCCCGAAATCTCTAATTTCATATTTACAGGCCGTCCAGATTCATATTTGAGGTCTCTCAACATAAGCATTAATACCTTGAGATCGGATTAATTTTTCGGTAATTAATTATATTCATTGAATTCTCTAATAAATATTTAATAATCTATCAAATTATTATTTTATTCTCAATTGTATTTCAATAGTTATAATTAATTAAATTTATTCTCCGTTTTTGAAATGCATTCGTTATTATTTAATTATATTGCAGGTTCTTCTCACAAAATTATCAATTATTTTATCTGATTGTATAAGCTATTAATAGTTCATGTTTAAGAATATGAATTTTGTAGCCGTAAATATCAAGGCTTACCTAATCAAAGATATTTATTGCGGATTAATATAACTCTAGTATTTCCGCTGCTAAATAAGTGAAAATTTATCACTTAATCCCAGATTTAAAGCATTAGAACTCATGTGGTTCACGTGATTCATAGTAATGAATAAAATACCTTAACTACAAATAAATTAAAACCACAAAATCAAATCAAAAATCTTAAATGTGCCTAAACCTATGATTAATAAATAAAACAATAAAATGTGACAGAATGATATTCTATATAAATTATGATTCAGATATATTGTATATAAGTACTTATAAAACATTTAAATTCACAAGTTTTACAAATGGTTTTACTCTTTATTTCAAAGACAGACAACTATTAAACAATTTGCCAAAAATGGTTAAAAAAGTCATTTTTATTTTGATCCTTGTTAGTCTTAATCTGGTTTTAGCTGAAGATTCAAATGAAACTAAAGAATTGGATAAATCTAAAGAGTCTGAGGAATCTAATGAAAAACCTGTGGAATCTAAAGAATCTAATGAAAAACCCGAGGAATCTAATGAAAAACCGGAGGAATCTAATGAAAAACCCGAAGAATCTAATGAAAAACCCGAGGAATCTAATGAAAAACCCGAAGAATCTAATGAAAAACCCGAGGAATCTAATGAAAAACCCGAGGAATCTAAAGAATCTGAGGAATCTGAGGAATCTGATGAAACCCCCGAGGAATGTAAAGAATCTGAGGAATCTAATGAAAAACCCGAGGAATCTAAAGAATCTGAGGAATCTAATGAAAAACCTGAGGAATCTAATGCAAAACCCGAGGAATCTAAAGAATCTGAGGAATCTAATGAAAACCCATCTTTCACGTGTCCAACAAAAGAAGGAAAATTCAAAAATGAGAATAATTGTGAAAAGTATTGGCTGTGCTGTAACTGGGTCTCACAAGAGAAGTCTTGTTCCAAACGACTTCATTTCAATGACAAATTAAAAAAGTGTGACCAGCCATTGAATGCAGGATGTACTTCAAACACTGCACAACCAACTAATCAGCCGACAACTACTGTTTCGAAAACTACTCCAGCAACAGATATAACAACAAATTGTTCAGAAACTACCCCAACAACAGAAGAAACAACTATAGCAACGGATGAAACGACTACAGTAACAGATGAAACGACTACAGCAACGGATGAAACGACTACAGCAACAGATGAAACGACTACAGCAACAGATGAAACAACAACTGATTCAGAAACTATCAGTTCATCTACTGGTTCAACTTCTGGTTCAACTTCCGGTTCAAATACTGGTTCAACTTCTGGTTCAACTTCCGGTTCAAATACTGGTTCAACTTCTGGTTCAAGTACTGCTTCAACTTCCGGTTCAAATACTGGTTCAACTTCTGGTTCAACTACCGGCTCAAATACTGTTTCAACTTCCGGTTCAAATACTGGTTCAACTTCTGGTTCAAGTACCGGTTCAAATACCAGTACAAATACTGGTTCAACTACTCGTTCAACAACAACGACTACAGAATCTGATAAATCTGAAGAATCGGATGAATCTGAAGAATCGGAAGAATCTAAAGAATCTAAGGAATCAAAATAATCGGATGAAATATAAACGTCTCCAATAAATTGAATTTAATCTTTAGCTTATTTTTATTTAAATTTATCTAAATTTTTGATCAAAAAATGATTGTCTTCGGCTCTATACAGGATTCTTAATTAGAAAGTAATGAACATTAATTATGAGATTTTATTTAATACACATATTTTACATATAAATGCAAAAAAATAGTGAAGTATAGCATCAAAATTGTAACTCTGATAAGATTAAACCAAAGTGCATGTCATAAAGTTGTATATAAATATAGCTTTACTTAAACATACGATTCATATGCGAGTCAGTGATAAAGAGTCAACTCATGCAAAGCATACAAACATAGAAACCAACTTTTAATAAATCTATTATTTTTTGACTTTTTTACTGTTAAATGAATTGAACTTATCGATAATGAATGTGATTAGTGGTCCGTCAATACAATAAGAAAATAGTTGACAACTTTTAATATCATTTAATACTTATCAAAATCTAATATAAAAAATATTAACAATTCTAATGATAAGAGAGTCGATTAATTGTTTTCAATGAATTACTTGAAACAAAAGACTAATTTTTACTCTTCAGAAATTATTAGCCATACCAACCACCGCGATCCCAACGGCCAGGACCCCAACGATCGCCCCAGCCACCACCACCTCACCGTCCTCCCCAGCGTCCGCCGTAACCTATATATCAAAGTTTAATTTGAGTTAAAATAAAAACTTTTAGAGAAAGTATTAAATTGAATGTAATTTAAATAACAGATAATACTATACCTCCATAACCCCACTGCGCGTCAACTATTGGAAGTACAGCCACTGCCAAAACGAGGCACAAAGTAATGATCACAATAAACGGGGTTTTTATAGTTGATAAGAATTTAAAATTTTGTAAAGTAATGTATTTTTACAATTTTAAAAAGTGTAGTCGTATAACAGCATACAAGTGAAAGACTATAAAGGGAAAGAGGGAGGGAATGGCTTTAAATATAAACATTGCGAGCGACCATTCACTAAGTTTTTTATGATAAGTTTTTTTATGTATACTAGTATTTTAGCTGAAATAATTGATTATTCATAAAATTTTGCGATTATTTGTAATTTTGTTAATACACTTTCCTTTATAACGTTTACTTTCCTCACTTTCAGACGTGTGTTTCCGTTTTATCCTAAATGTATTTCATTGCATATGAGATAATAAAGCATTTTTAGTAAATATAAAAAATAATAAAAATACAAAAAAAGTTAAATCTTGTAGTTTCTCATAAATTAAGAGAACTTATTATTTTAATAAACAATCTGTTCTATTGGTATAAAAGTTGTGTCCATATAATAAAAATGTTTTCCATTTGGCCCTTTGTGTTCCTTTCTATTGCTTTTCTTATTATGGGGTATAGATATATGTGAGTCTATAAGCGATTTTGTACTTCTGAGGTATTATTTGAATATATCGTAAATCATTTAAATAAAGCCAATATTCTGCCAATTAAATAAAGTCAATATATAAAAGTACGATATCTGATGGATATAATTAATAAGACCTATTTTGCAAGGAAATGTATAGAGAATTACTTATTAAGATATATATATAAAATACCAAATCCTTGCCATATCTTTTTCAATACAATCTAATATATTATAAATGTATTAACTATAAGCAAAATTCGTATATAAATATAGTGTTTAAAAACATGAGTTCATAAGATATATGAATATAAATTTTTGGCTTTATTTAATTGGCAGAATATTGGCTTTATTTAAATGATTTACGATATATTAATTGAAATGCTGGCAAAATTGAATTTAACATTATACAGTAAAAGCTTGATATAACAAACCTCGATGTAACAAACTGTTCGATTTAACGGACAAAAATTTTTACCCATTGAGGGTTTGTTATATCGAGCTTTAACTGTATTACATTAAAAATTTACAAAATTAAAATAGTTAATCTTGTTTATATCTATTGAATTAATAATTAGATCTATAATCAGGATGAGATGATTTCTTAACAAAAATAAAAAAGAGGGAGCACAGAATAATTTAAGGGAAAATTTTGTTAACTAGGAATATCAGCGTTTATTTATCTTCAGAATATTTACACCAAAAAATGCACTTTGAGTTTAAGACTGATTGGTAAGCATGTATTTTCGATTGGTCTGCTATCTCACAACTTGAGTAAGATTGCGCAATAAACATGAAAATTACAAAAATTCAATTGTGTGTATTCTACCTTATCTTTATCCAAATTGATTGAAACCGGTTTCAAATTAAAGCCTTTTAAAAAATTCAATTCTTAAACAGAGTTATACCTATGTTTTTAAACGATTTTGCTTTTGAATTAAACTTATGCGCGCGAGAGAGTTGTTCTATTTCTGCATTCCATAGAATATTTGTTTTTCAGACTTTTTTTGATTATCTTATCTGATGCCGAAGATATTACCACCAGGAGCTGAGACACTTATAAAGTATCTTTCCAGTAAAGATCACAGCTATTATATGGTAACAAAGAGCTTCTTCGGCAAAATTACAAAATTTCTATGGGCTTAATCTGTAATTTTATCAATTATAATGGTTTATTACTAACACCGCTGGTCGAAATTTCTGAAATAAAGTTGTTTCAGAGGAATAAAGTAGTGCCCATTAAAGCTATACTTAGCAAGATAAATAAAAATGTTATGGTTAAGAACCCGAAGAACCAGAATTTTTTAGCAAAATTGTTTACCACTAGTCAATCATCTATTAATAAAGCGATTCACACCGAATTTGTCCATTTGGATCTTAAAACTGTTAAAAAAGACCCGAACCCAAATTACTACAAGTTTACAAATCGGTTACCAAACATGTAACACTAGGATATAATGAAGTCAAGTTAAAGTATGTGAACATAGGGTGGCCAGATGTCCAGTTTTTGGGTTATATTTTAAAATTCTACTGCTTGGTCCCCCCTTTGATTTTTTAAGTTGCCCAATTCATGTCCATGTTCATGTATACACGACTTACGATTTTTGATTCAGTTAATAATGAGTTCAAACTTTAATATTATAATAAAACGACAGAAAAGTTTCATTACTTGTCCGCTCATTAATAAACCTTACTGTAAATTATATATCTTTATAAAAGTGTAAGAAATAAATGACTTATATAGTACGTAACTGGCAAACATATATGCCCATTTAATTATTACATAATATAAGACACAAATTTATTAGGCTTAATACATGTTTTCTTATAAATTTAATCAGTAGAACAATATTATACTTCGGGTTTATATAAAATAAAATAAAAATCATCAATATTAAATTCAATTTGGCTATCATAAGCAGGTTTACAATAAGAACCGATATATCTTTTATATAAAATGCAATTCCAAATTCCACCAAATACTTCTTCCAATTTTTCATAAATTTCTCTCATTAATTCATTTAAGTTACCTTCTTCCAATTTCATAATAGAATCGAATACCAAAATCTTAATTTTTTCGCCATCAATAGAGGATAATCCCGTTCTGAATATTTCTATTTCCTTTTTAAGTTCGCCAGAACGTATACGTTCAACCAAATTTTTTAGATCTAACTAAAAATTATATTTCAATTTTAACTAATTATCGATTTAAAGCTTGTGAAACATTAACTCCTTATAGCAACGTAAACATATCTTTCAAATCAATGTTTTAATTGAAGAAAAGTTATCTGTTTCTGGTTCTTCGCATATGCAATGTATAGAATTGCCATTTGAAGGATGTGTTCACGTTGTTATGGTAAGTTAATGATTCTTCGCATAGGTGGACAAGTATAAATAAGCAAATGTCGGTTATTAGACTTTAAATTCGGATAATTTTATAAAAAAATTAGAAAAATATTGAATTATTATTTACAGATAGGATTCATATTCAACCTTATTGTATTCCTAAACTGTTTCTTAATGTTATAAATAAAGCTAACTATATATAGAGATCAGGGTTTCCGGGGTTGCCATGGGATACCCCAAATAATCCGAATATGCCCGTCGATTCAAAAAAATATTATTCGGATTTATGTTCTATAAATCCGAATTTGTCCAAAAATTACAGAACTACATTTAGTTGATTATTCATTATTTACAATTTATCCCCTCCGTTCTTACGCATATAAACAAATATAATTTCAGATTTTAACAATTAACTTTGTTTACATGCTTTCACAAAATAACATACACACGTGTAATAAATAAGTAAAATGAAAAGAATTCATAATAAGAAGAAAACGAGTGCTAATGAATGGTTGGCGCAATATCAAGACTTAAAACTTGCGAAAATTAAATTAGAAAACGGACAAAAGGAAGTATTAAGTTGTAAATACTGCAAAAATGAATTTATATTTAATGGTAAAATCTCTGCGCAACTGAAAGAGCAAAAGATTGACTCTCAAAAACACCAGTAATTAAAAGCCGAACATTTAAAACGAGAAGAAAGTGGAAAACAATTAGCGATACCCGAAACGCAAATAAGACTTAAAGAAAGACAACAAAAATGTGAGTCCGCGTGTCATGAGATCGTATATGCTTTGGCACTATCATGTCAGCCTTTAAGTCACGAGAAAGGTTTCGTCCGAAAAATTTGTTAGAAAATGGGATTTTGCTTTGAGGGAAATGCCATCAAATGGTCAAAATTTAGCTGATAAGTATTTAGTCGAAGTGTTTAATAAACACATTGATTTCATTAAAGACACGATTAATAACGAAAAGATTATAATAATAATTGACGAGCCGCCAGATATTATGGGATGAAAGACAGTTAACACTCTTTTCTCCTTTTTTAACGCTCATAAGAGAGAGAGAGAGAGAGAGAGAGAGAGAGAGAGAGAGATTTGTTTAGTCGACGTCTCGTTTGTTAAGATATGCAATACTGACACAATCACATTGTTAGTGAATTACATAGTTTCAAGATATGGGAAGATTTGGCGCGACATAATTGGTATTAGGACTGACTCGGCATCATATATGGAATGTTTTTCAATAACGTTAACTCTTAAGTAAATCATATCAATGACATTTCACATCTCATACACGTAGCAGTAAATCATGCATTTAAGTACTCCGCTTTTGCTAATATTTGTGAAATTATTCTAAAGATTGGGAATTTATTTTTCAGTGCGAATAAAATGAGGTCTGAGTTTAACGACTTATTGTAATCAAATGCTCTAATCCCTAAAAACCAAGACAAGTGATAGAACACCGTTGGTTTTCATATTTCCATACGGCACAAGATATTGAAGCGCTTTGGAGTTATTTAAACGAGTTTTTATCGCGTTATAACTCTAAAAAAGTCAACTTATTAAAGTTGACTGGAAATGCATACGAAAGAATGATTAAATTTGTGATATTAAAGGCAATTATTGAGTTACTAAAACCTATTTATGAAATTCAAACAGTACTCGAATCTGGTCAATGCATAAGTCACAAAGTTTTTACAGTGATTAACGAATTAAATCAAAGTTTAGAAAATTTGGAATTAAGTCACAATATTTGATTGTTTTTTGCAATCTCTACCTCTTTCTGGTCAATTGAAAGTCAAATCTATTGTAAAAGAGTTTTGTAATAACTTAAATGAAAAATGGATATCAACCTCTATAAGAAATTTAAATGACGATACATTTGGATTGAATGGTTTATTTAAAAACAATGCAATCAATATAAATAAATAATTATTTCTTTATAAATATCTTTTATAAAAAAGTATAAAGGACACTGAGTGGGGTCTTGTGCAGGGGGGTTTAAGATATGGAAAATAATCGTCATCATGTGTCTCATCTTAGATAAAATTTAAAAATTTTCATCTATTATAGTTTAGGAGATATTGATTTTTTAGTGTAATCATTTATAATGGGGTTTATGGCAGGAAATGCAGATTCAAAAATTAATTCGCGCCAAGTGCTTAATTTTATTTTCATCAAACTTTTACCAATAAAGGGTCAAGGCCAGACAATGTTTATAAAAAATTTCCAATGGAGTTCTCGGACTTTTGTATCCTCAATAAATATATTTAAAATTATTCGGGAACATCTCCCCCTACCTTCTAAATATTGTAACGGAATTTTTGGATAGGTTTTATTAAACTTAAATTTAGGTTTTAATCCTTCATTTTACAAGTGAGTCGACAGCTCAATGGTTATCATATCGGACTTTGCATTCTAAGGCTGGAATCCGATTCTATAAGGATGTGATCTTTTATAAAAATTGTCCTGTCATGACCCTTTATTGGTAAAAGTTTGATGAAAATAAAATTAAGCCCTTGGCGCGAATTAATTTTTGAATCTGCATTTTCTGCAATAAACCCTATTATAAATGGTTACACTAAAAAATCAATATCTCCTAAACTATAATAAATAAAATTTTTTAAATTTTATCTAAGATGAGACACATGATGACGATTATTTTCCATATCTTAAACCCCCCTGCCCACGACCCCACTCATAGTGTCCTTTATACTTTTTTTTATAAAAGATAATTTATAAAGAAATAATTATTTGTTTGTTTTGATTGTATGAGTCTTTTTAATAATCTATATTATTAAAAGAATTTGTCAGTGTGCGTGTTCGTGTGTTCGAGATTCCGCTATAATATATTATAATTTTTGCAAAAATAAGAAATTTTTTAAAAATTTATCTAACATGATGACTATTATTTTCCAAATCTTAAACCCCTCTGCCCACGACCCAACTCATAATGTCCTTTATACTTTATTTTAAAGAAAATTGGATGAAATATAAAGTTGGAATTTAAAAATGACTTACTCCATCAAAAGCCTTGAAAACTCTAAATTTTAATTTACCAAATGTTATATCGACATAAAAGTTTTTATCAACGATAGAAGAAAATTGCCCCATACCAACATAAAATGAATTGCAATGCCAATACCTGCCATATTTCTTATCAGCTTCTTTTCTAATATTTTGGCATATTTCGTATAATACACTTCCTTTCGTTAAATTTTCTTTAGTTATGGAAACAATTTTGTCAGATATTTCTTTTTGTGTATCCCATGAATAAATTTTACAGGCATTTATATATTTACGTGCATCGATTAAAATCTCCTTCTCAGTAATCTAGTATTAAACAATTTGTGATTAAAAGCAATAAAATATAAACTTAAAATTTTTAAATAGAACTCTTATGTATAATAAATGATCTAGTTTTGAAGATTTATTTTCTAGTCAACAGTTCAATTGTGCATATAGAGTTGTTACTGATTCTTAATTTTACTTAAAATTGAAATAACATGGAATTAAAGTTAGCTAAAATGATTTGTTAAATACTATGTCAGGAAGTTTGCAACTAACATTAAACCTTAGCTCATTTTAGTTTTTCGTTTAATAATTATAAAATGGATTGACTATAACCGAAAACATTAGTGGTTTTTTAATTATTAAAAAAAGCAATTAAAAATTTTCTAACGTTGATTTTTAGGTCTACTTTTGTCTCTCTTGACAAATCTTGTATAGTCTGTAAGTAATTATCAATTTCTTTTTCCATTAACTCTAATCTACTTGATGATACACTTAATTCTTCTTCTAGTTTACGATTCACATCCAGTAAACTTTCAATACAATTGTGCTTAATATTTGCATACACTCGACACTCATTGCATATTTTCTTATCGAACTGACAGTTGTGATTATTTAAATTATCCAATAATAAAATTTCTTTGCATCCTTTGCTTTTATTAATGCATGAAATTCTCAGCTTTCCCAACATGTTGACTAAAACGCTTAAATTAATTATTCAATTAATTAGAATTAATAAATATTAGAATATTTCGCATCTATTCTACGATAATATTTTTATATCTAATATAGTAAAACTTGAAATAAATTAAAAACTTAGCGTATTTATGATAATTAAATTAACAATATAAAAACTATTTTCTACACTGTAGACTTTGATGCTTTCCGCTCGAGCGTTTACAATTTGCCGAAGCCCAGCGCGAACGTCTGAGCCACGAGCGCGCTCGTCGAGCGCCAAATTAATACATAATTTTTAATACAGTATAAACCCGTTGCTACGCAATTCATATAACGTAAGAAAAACTAATATTAACCCGTGGAATATTATTTTTAAAAATCCAGTATTTAAAAAGCATTTTTATAGCCTCTACATTTTTTGAAAATCTTTTATGATAAAAATTTCAATCTTATTGTTGTAAAATTTTCTTATTATTAATTGCGGAACCTTAGACACACACACTGACACTATTGTTTTAATAATATAGATATTTCAATATAATAAACCTTTATTTTATTACAAAATACATTCTATTTTTTGTACAGATTTATGACTTATTCTATTATAAAATTTGGCCAAGAATTATTGTACAAAATAGTCTAGGGTTGTCTAAAACTCTGGTTTTCTGAGACCATTTTATGAAATAGGGAAATAGTCATTAAATTATCTGACTTGACGCTCGGTAAACGCTCAATGCTCCCTCTCCTCAAGAAAGCGAGTGTACAGCGCTTCAATTTCCTCGAGCCCGAGAGTTTGCACCGAGCGTGTGCATCACTGGTTATAGGTTACTGTCATCACTTTCATTTATAGATATTAAATTATTATCAGGGTTCGCCAAGCTCCTTCGCGTCAGGGGGGTGTAAAAAAGAAAAATTTCAAAATTCTAGGGGAAGAATTAACTCATCGGTTTCATAAGACAATTTTTTCAAAAAAATAATTTTAAAAAATTTTTTCCAATATAAGAAACATGAAATAGGGAAACTCAACGTTTTTTAAGGAAATTTTTTGAAAAATACGTTTTCGCGCCAAAATTTCTAAATAAAATGTATATTTATTATATTAAATATAATATTTTGCTTTATAAAGATATATCTTGTCTTTCAGTTCTCCACAAATATCTCAAATTTCTCTCTCTCTCTCTCTCTCTCTCTCTCTCTCTCTCTCTCTCTCTCTCTCTCT
>JAQGCH010002810.1:0-11847 GCA_034699485.1 Nanhermannia elegantula
CTAAAGTACCCTAAGTTGGGCCGCTTAGTCTATACTAGCCTTGGAAAAACTTTTTTGGCATACAGTTAGACTCGAACTCACAGCCACAGAGTCAACTGTGTCAACCACTCCATTAATTAAACAATAATTCAATACATATTAGTCTTGAAAATAATGCATTTATAATACTAAATATAATCTTTTAATAATATATATGTTCGATAAATAGCAAAAACTCGATGAATACAAAATATTCAAAATTATTATTATAGCAGTCGAACGACATCACAATTTTCTGGTATCAAATGTTTCAAATAAATAATATTAATTTGTTTTGAAAAACTTACTCAAATAACTTTTATTAATGTTATTAGAAAATAGATTTTTTTTACATAAATCAATATTTGTGTCGGTAACTGATATCGACCGATATCTGTCTGAAACAAACTTATGAAGTGAACGATTTCCATAGTAAGATTCTTTTAGCTGAGCTTATGATTCATTATTAAGTAATTCTCTGATTATTATGAATTTGTTGAAACACTTTTCAATTAAAACAATCAAATGAAATATACTTTTACCTTAAGGTTTATAAATTTTTTATGTTTATTCAAATCTCTAAAGCACGGTCTACCTATCGACAGAGCCAACGGGAGGCGGGGGGGGGGGGGGAGACAGGCCGAAGCATTTCTAGCATTTAAGTATAGGACCTCTAGACCTGGTATTACCGGTATTAAAATTTTTGATGTTTGCTGTGTTTGGACCCCAACCAGATATTTGTGGCACTGCTAAAGAAAAACCGTTTATCGGAGAAGCAAATCAAAGTTTTGAATATTTGTTATGATTAATGTTTTCAACATAATGATCACTAAAGATTAGTCAGATTAATGTGTTCGACATTATAATTATTACTACTGTATTATTGTTGTAATTTTAATGATTAACACTTATCCCGATTTATAAGCATTTTGATGTGAAAATGCTTTTCACGCTTTAACTCATTTTCAGCTTAGGCTCAAATTTATAGCTTCAGCATAAGTCCCATTTCCTCGAAGGAAATCCCATCTTTTGATGCAAAGTGTGATAGAAATATAATATATAATATTTATGAGAAAAAAATACAACAAAAAAAAAATAAGATGAGCGCAGTCACAATGAAGCACTGGTTAATGTGAAGAAAGACTCAGACTTACTCGTTAGAGAGTTAGAGAATAGTCTTAGGCATAGCTATGATATAATATGGAATAATATATTCAACTTTTTGTACATTTTTATTCTACAGTAGAGCTGTTTTAAACTATTTTTGAGCCCTACAGTAACTCTAGTCATTCAGCAAAACAAACCTGAACTAAATTTACTTTTATTGAGATTATATTGAGTTTAGTTAAGGTAATGCTATGCAATCATAATCATAGCTTTAATGAAGTCAGCACTTACTGTAATTGTTCAGAACTAGCCTTAATTGTGATTTGTGTGAACATTAACTAATTTCTCTTTACTTAACCATAAATAAATCGAAACTTTAAAAATATTAGAAATTTCGTTATTAATTGCTTAGTTTGTGGTTTCGACGTTATGTTACAGTTGGGTTCCTCTGATAGACACTAAAAGCCGACTAAAAGCGCTCTTAATGCAAAAAAACTTGTCTACTTTTTTTGAACCAAAGGAATGGAAAGAATCATTTCAATAGTGATATTTATTAATGATAATTAAAGTATAATTCATATAATACTATAGCATATAATCTTTAATTTAAATATAACCATCACTTTGATAGTTTACAACAGGTTTACAATAGATTTTTGAACTCAAATAAAAATATATGATATACTGTATATTACATTAAAATAATTGTTTAAAGTATTTAATCTTATGAAAAATGAGATGAAACACAAATATTCTATGCCTTTGAAAGCACAATCTTTTCCATTCATTTTGAATTGAATACTAAATGAAAAAATGAAATTAGAGAATCAATTTTAAACATTGAAAGCTCATTCAGTTCTTTCCGTCCTATTTATTGATTTAAAAAAATTAAATTAATTTTTAAATGAAGAACAATGTAAATGCAAAATTTTGTTTGAGTTAAGAGATAAGTCAAGTGATTAATGACCACTCTTTGGTTATCACAGATTATCAAAGACAAGGACATACCATAAGCTATGGAACCAAAATGAAGACACAAGAATTAATTAATGTTCTTAATACTGCGATATAGGATGTGCTCAAATGTCAGTTCTTTTAGCTTTAACACAGACGAGTACAATAGCTGGTGCTTTGTACATTTTGATAATTACAAATTTTATTATGATATAAATTTGCTATAATAATAAATAACTGATAAGTTCCTCTATTTGTGTCTCTTTAGCAGGGAAGTAGTCTTTTATTATATAGATATATAGCGTGCAATTTATAAATTAAACTGGTTTTCAAATGCAACTTATTTGAATATTTTTGCCATTTTGGATGTCATGATTGATATAAGATATTTATATTTATAAGTATATTCACTTGGCTTGTAATTCAAATCCCATTTAAAATAAATACTTTTTTGAGGCTAAGTCTCTTATCTATGTTAATCATGGAGTCTATGAATAAAATATTACTCTTAGCTTAAAGTATAACTAATTATTTAAATTAAAGAAAGGAAATCCGATTTAAGCTCAACTTTTTTTCCATTAGATTAATCTAATCACCGATTAAAGTTATATTAAGTTTAATTATTTGATTAATAATTAAATAAAATACAAGCTTAAGTCACATCAATATGTATTTGAGAGATTCAATTAAACTTAAAATATCCTAAAAAAGAATTCAATTTCTTCTGTTCTAATGATTTAATAGTAATCGATTGTGGAATCGGTTCGCTTGCATTCTCTTATATGAAAAACTATGAAATATGATCTGTTTGAGCTCAAATTTGTGAACATGTGAGCAATGATTGCTTTCTCCAGAAAATATAATATAACTTAACATAAAAATATGGAATCTATTAACTATATAATAAAGTTAACTAACAGTATCACAATTATCGATCATTCAAGAATCTTGAACTGTAAGATATAAAATAAGTTTTCTTTAATAAATATTCTAACCGTAAGTTTGCATAATTCATAATAAAAATGATTTCAGTTTCGATAAGTTTATTTATTTTCAACATATGAAGAACGAGCTTGTCTTGTAAGGCTCAGTACAAGCCTATCAGTAGTTTCATGATATCATATTAGGCTTGGGTTGGTTTAAACCAATCTCAGTCTGTGTCAAACTCAGCTGTGAATTCCAAATAAATTTATTCTAAAATGTGAGATACCATTCAATTTCATATGAATTGATTCTTAAGATATCAAAAAGTTTTCTTGAGTATCATTAATGAATATCACAGTTCTGTTTTATAACTAATTTCATTTTATATACTCTGAATAGAATTCAAAACTTTGAAACCTAATAATTTATTCTAAGCAACAATTTTTAAAATTTTCTTAAATGAAACCATTTTTGAAGATTCTATAGAACTCGTGAATTGTTACGAAATTCAAGAATTGAAGAATTAAGTTTGAAATACAGTAGAGAATAAAGTAAAAGCTTGAGCCCTACATATCATTATTCAAGTTTTATTCTGACACGTGAGTTGACCTCAATTTCTAATATTATACTGAAATGAATAACTTAATACATTTTAGGATAAAAGAAAGCTATTCCTCAATAAAAGGCAACTCTTTAAAAAAATATTCACTATACTAGAATACAGATAATCATTATAATCATCACCATTAAGGCTAATATTAACAAAATTAGTAACAAAACTAAATATTGCAAAAAAATTCAATATTCAAAAGGCTAATGAAAGAGAACAAAGCCATTTGTAAGTTATAAGAGATTACACTACTGTTGAACTTTTAAAACGTTTTCCCAACAAAAAAGATTAAATTTTTAAAATTCAATTAAATATTGTTTTGATGTTATGTCAAAAGTGTAGCGGAAAACTAACTCATAACTCATTTAATCAATAAAGTTAACCTCATTTTGTGAATATAATAATGTCTGAAATAGATTTTATTCTGCTATTAAAATTAATATGTTCTACACATAGAAACAGACAAACTCATAGATATATACACCACAAGCAAACAGTAGACAGACTCAAACTAAACTCAAATGGGCTTTTATTATAGCACTTAATATAAATATTTCAGGAAAAAAACGAAATAAAAAGCTAATGAATGCACATATATTACCGAATACGAAAGGATAAGTATATGACTCTATGAACTATTTGTTATTCGAGTGGAATGCGATGCAGTTTAATGCGATTTGCCGGCTCTTGTGTTTCGATTGTATCCGAATGTGATGATCCAATGGCTTGAAAGACTGCTACAAAGTAAGTAAATTATATCGATTACTTGCAATGTATCGCATGTTCTGTGCATTTCTATAATTCATAGCTTTTATGTGAAAGAGAATCTCATTTTGCGAGAGAGACATGATTTGGTGTTTGACTCGGATTTACTTACTTTGATCATCTTTCAGGTCCTGATCTCCAAATAGGGGATCAGTTCCATGCGATTCAGAGTAGGGCATACTTTCAACGTAATGCAACTCAATCGTGAGGTAATAAATCCAGGCGCCAACTATAGCGCCCAACAGAGGCCCGAGAAGACCTGCCACCCACCAATAGTGTCCATTCAATGCACTTTAATATTGAGTTTACAACGAGAATGTTGAATACAATGTAAGGGTATTTATATAATACAGTAACTGTAAATATATATGATTCTGAGGTGAATAGGACTCACTCGAATGTTGAACTCCAACCAGCAATCATTGTAAACAATCGAGGACTTAAATCTCTTGCCGGGTCTTAAAAGAAAGAAAGAGAGGAAGTACGACAGTTATTTGCAATATTGTTACAATTATTATTTGAGGTGTTCATAGAATTACTTAGAGTTGCGGCACAATTGAAACCAAAGGATACACATAATGCTGTAATTACTAGAGCGAAAACCACTGGAATTAGATGTTTCGGAGTATTTATTCCTTTATTATCAGTAACGGCCACCACTGCAAACATGAGAAGTCCTGTGCCTACGATCTAAATTTGCATTACGTTATAAATCATTCTCTATTATATTTCTATTAAGAGTACTAATATTTTATTTGACAAGAGCTACAATTACCTGATCTATCAATACTCCTAAAAGGCTTATATGTTCTGAAGGATATGTGGCGAATATAAAACCAGTACTTGTAGCAGAATTATATGCTGACCGAACGCCACCATCAAACGATTCAATAGCTTTTGGGAATAATATTATTCAAATTTATCTTTATTTTAGTCTCAATGAAATTCGATTCTTTTCCAGTTTATATAGACATAAATATTTTTTATATAAGTTAAAAGATTGTATCAAGTTTTAAGATCATGTACCTTAATGTTATTACGTGAAACCATTAAAGTATGTTATATTTATTTAGAATACATCGCAATCAACTAAGTTTTTATACTCTTCGAGAAATTGCCTTCACTGACAGAATTGTAATTTCAAATTTTGTTGTCAAAGAACGTAAAAGTTATTACAAAATTTAAGCTTTCTATTGGTATTTTATGTTGTTATTAAGCTTGAAAGAGTAAACCTCATCAAAATATAAATACATTATTCAAATTGATAAGTAAAATGAATAAATAATTTATTAGAAAACACTCGTACTGTATCTATTTATATAAATAGACTTTTCATATAAGTTCCAATAACTTTTTCAAAAATAATTCTTGAACATAAACTGAGCCTAATCTAGACTTCCAACAAATTCTTGATAAGAAACTTTCACTATATATTGATTAAAATGACAGTTTCAGTCATTGAGCAAAACAATATAGATTACAAATTCTAGTGTCGTGCCATTGGCACGAAATTCTTCATCCGTTTGGTTATTATAACAGTTTGAAGCACATTCTTCAAGCATCATATTCTACTGAAAATGTTTTTCGAAAGTGTGATCGGTTTGATTGACACAATAGACAGTCTTTGTTGGTCTACTTGTCCAATAACACTTATATTAGCAGTGACTAAGTTTTAAAATAATAGATCAATATCTCAAAATGAAAATAGGATCAAATACACTCTTATATGAAACCAAAAGTTTTTCTAACACAGACTCAATTTTGAAAAAATATGTTTCATTTCTCAATTCAAAGCTAGAAATATTCAAAGTTCATATCTTGAGCTAAAATTTATTTCTGCCTCTTTTGATTCATGTATCAAATGATATGTATTTTATTCTAATAAGCATTTGCTATATTATGCACAAAAATACGCTTACGTTGTATTTTGAACACAATTGAGTTTCACATTAATATACTAGTAATATATTGAGCCCAACAGAATGTATAAATTATTGAATTGCGGTCAGATTTTGAATTCTAGAAAATTTCTTTGCACTGTTGCAGATTCTAAACTAATGCCATATTTTAGTAATACTTTATGCATTATTTGACAGTTTATATTTCGAATTATATCACAGGCATACAAACTTACGAGTAATGTAATGTTAGCTCAATTTCTACACAAGAAAGTGATTTTCTTGGCATCACATTTTGCATTTCACAGTCGCATAAAATATAATAAATCGGATTGACTTTATTTTATTCGACAGTCAATGCTTTGCTTTGGATGCTTATAAGTAGAATCAAAAGTTATAAGTTAGAATCAAAAGAAATAAATTCGAAGGATCAGTGCATAAATAATTGAGTTTTCTAAAGATTTTAATGCAAGTATTGATGCCCTTATACTGTGATAGTATAATATTAAAAAGAGTAATCATCGAAAAAGCGTAAAATAGGTCACAATGAGAGAATGATAGCGGCGATTGTTTTTATACAGAAGCTAAAAGATTTTTGAATTGTTTTAATTATGCATTTAATTAGTAAGCCATGCATTATGTGAATTAACTTATAGATGCAGATGAGCTCACAATTTTACATTATCAATTACATCTCACTAAATTGTAGCATTCATAACATTTTTTGGATTACTTTTCAATGGAATTTTGATATAATCTATTTGTAATACATTATATTTATAACAGCTGATGGATAAAAATATAAAAAATTAATATAAGACCAGTCAGATTGATATACAAGACTCATTCAAAATTACTAAACTCGTGTTGTATTTAATTTACATTTTTCTAGAATGAAATATTTGAATGTTCTTAAATAATAACTCATAATTTTAGATATACATTATTGGAACTTAAGGGTGTTGGTTAAAGCATATTATTGTAATTTTTGATATTTTACTAGAGTTGCAAAAATTTAATATTATTGAAAGCGTTCTATTATTTAATTTATTATTGGAACATAAGAATAATTAGAAATTTTTTAACAATGAAGAGACCAGCGGCGGCGGTCAATAGTGCCAAACTAGATACTTGATTTGCGAAATTATTTACACAACACGAGTTAAAAATAAGTAATAGGTTGCCTTTTAACTACTGCATAAACTTGATAGAACTAGAGATTAGAAATGCAAGATTTCCTGCTTTAGGCACTTTCAGGAATTAAATAAACATTTTTATAAAATAAATTCTCAAAAAGTTTGAAATGCGAAAAATTAAATTCAAATTTCTTACAAGAGTGAAATAACTCAAGGCTACTGTGTCTTAATCTGTCTTTAAGAAAAAAGTCACAACTCCAAGAAAAGAGGATTTGGAATATAAATTAATTTTTTGTATAAATAAAATGATATTATAATAAAAAAATGCGATTATTACGTTCAACAAAATAGTTGCTAAAGTAATCATCAAATTAATGATAAGAATAGAGCCATTGTTGAACATACCTTCGAAATATGTTAAATAAACGACTGCAGCTGCAACAAAAGCGCCCAAAAACTGTCCAATTAGGTAATGAAGAATCTTGTGCAGTGGGAATTTTCCAACGGATGCGAGTGCCACAGTCACTAATGTATTAATTATAATCTTAACTACTTTTTTTACATAAATACACTTCAATTTGAGATAATGTAATGAAAGCATCTATTTTTATCACTAATAACTAATTTAAGAATTTAGCTAAAATAAAACAATTGCTTTAAGTTAAATACTGAATAACAATTAACTCAATTCAATTGAAAACAATATAAATACATTAAGTAATAAAGAGTTTGGTGGTACAGACCTGCAGGGTTTATATGAGCGCCTATACATTCAAACAAACAAAAGACCAATGAATTATTAAACATTTTAACATTAGATTAATATAACTCTAAGGTTCTTATAAATTATGAAAAGACGATTTGTATATACCTGAGACGGGAAGGGATGCACTGATTCCTATAAGAGCGCCAACACCTGAAAGAAAAGTTCGGCTCTTTTGAATAATATGTCAGATTAATGTATAAGATATACTGTATCTGAAAACATTCTAAATGAAATACTGAGTATTACAGTAATACCCCGTTTAGTTAATGAAAATTTTGGTACATTTTGGCCAAAATTCCTTTCAGCTAATGCTAAAAATACCTCTTTATAGTGAAATTCCTTATAGTGAATACAAATGTTTGGTCCCTAGCAATTCACTATAACGGGGTATAACTGTATATTCATGTTAAAAGTTATAACATTTACAACTCGTGAAGATTTTGGAAAAAGTGAAATAAATTGATTTCAATTCACATTTATTTACCAATTTATTTAATAAAAGATTCTGATAGTTTATAATATACTGTTTATTATTTTAATCAAAATCATCTGATGATAAACTTATGTGAAACAGACTTTAAACAAAATGAATTATTTATTGATTTTTTCATTGACTACATTTGAATTGTGATTCAAAAAACTGGATTTGCATTATTTCTTATTTTTATTAGTTTTGTTGATAAAATGACTTTAATTTGAGCCAAAAAGCTTTTAAAACCTAAAAATAGTAATATGACAATAGGGTATGAAATAACTAATAGCAAAATTCTTTTTTAATCAACCATTTGCGGAGTATTACCATTACATGTAATATATTTGCATTATAGAAGATTTGTATTAGATTTTCAACGCATGCAAATTGTTTGATAAATCTAAGAAACTGACACTTAATTCCAATAAAGTAAATAAACTGATAAAATCTCTTGAAAAGGAAACTAAATATGCTATTTCAGGAAATATAGATTGATAACTAAATCTAATAACAATAAAAACAATATTTGTCTTATAGAAAGAATCCATTCATCCATCCATTTACTACCGCTTTTCCTCCTAAGAGGGTCGCTGTTCAAGCGAGGACAGGAGTTGTCGCCAAAGCAAACGATCCATTGCAAGCGATTCGATATCAGCACTACTCTCAGTCCCAAAGCGATCCCGACACAAGACAGACATATAGTCGGACCATCTCGTGCGGGGCCTACCTCTGGGTCTCACTCCACTCACATCGGTATTAAAAACCCGTTGATCCAGTCTCTCCTGTGGCATACGTATGATATGTCCGTACCTTCGAAGCTGTGACCTTTCGATCATCAAAAGCAGAGGTTAAACACCAAGATCGTTCCTAATCTGTGAACTTTTCACTTTATCGAAATAGCGGACCGCCTACTTTTAGGGACATCAACGGTGGCAAACGTTGGTGTCCCAGACTAGTGATAGAAAAGACAGTGAAAATCGGAAAAATGCTCAGAAATGAAATGAAATGAAAGCGAAAGTCAAAATTGAAAAATAGGTGAAAGTGAAAGTAAAAGTTGAAAATCACAAATTTTCTATCACTATCCCAGACCCTCACGTGGACAATATTCCAGATCATCAGAATAACCAAACGAACAACCCTCAGGGACAGCTGGCCGCTGACTCTGTGAGCCATAGGGCCCGAAGCCTTACATGCAGGACAGGGTGGTTATAGAAAGAATACTATTTATATTTTAATTTAATGTTCTGTAGTTGTGGATATACATTCAAATAAATTTTATTTCTTACTTCAGCACAATTTTCACTGAAAACCATAAACAGCGGAGTTTTTGGCATGTTTCGGCATCAATTGCTGTCTTCATCTTTTGAAAACACAAGTGAATCTTTGAAACGATTCACACTTCTATCAACATTTGCTTCACAGTGAATATCAGGAGAGACTCGAGATCAAAAGTTTGACCTTTCCCTTCGCTTTAGTTAAACACCAATACTCAGTAGAACGAGAAAAATGTTATTCTATCCAAAGCATTGGTGGCGTAGTCTTTAATTTTCTAACTCGACCACTGGTCACTTTTATGGAAAATAAAGTTCTGTCCCCCTTTCAGATGATACTCATACAGAATATTTTTGGTTCGGTTCTATAGGGCCAGCATTGCGTTTATTCGCGGACAGACAAGATTTATTCGTTATTATATATAAGAACTGTTTTTTAATTGTAAACCTGAAGTGAACTGTCATTCACTTCTATGAATGACAAAGTTATTTTCCACGCCAGCCTTGAACTAACATACCATTCGATACATACACTCATCATACTTATGCTTAATCATCACTACAATTACTAACATATTAGTTGCCCTCAGAACTAGTCCTCAATTTACTATATAAACCCCTATTTTCTTTATTCAATAGTAAGTGTCAGCTCTGCTTTTATAACGAGCACTTCTCATAATGTGATTATTATAATTCTTGTTATTTTGAGTGAATAAATAAAATACTTTACTTATGTGAACCAATGTCTACATTCATTTCAAAGTAGTGCTTTGCTCTCACACATAAACGGCACGCTTCAAACTAAACAAAGTTTCATATTTATATTGTTTAAACCAAATGATTAATTAAGAATTTGAGAATTTTCTGTATTAATATAGCTTTGTCACAGCTTTTCATATTTCCCATAAAATATAACAAATATTTACTACACTTAACTGATGTTTTAGACTCATATCTATTGGCCAGAGAGTTACTCGGCTAACAAATCCATAACTTATAACTGCTATAACAGTTTAGTTAATGTTAGGCTTGTCAGTGCTGAACATGAGTTTGTCTCTTTTACTTCGTGTTGACTATAATAAGAATATTATTAAATAGTCTTTTTTAAGAGAATAGAAAATTTTTTTACTTCATTTCATTTTTTTTTACTAATGTTCATTAAAAATTTGAAACAAAGATATATATAACTTAAGATTTAATCTTTCAATTTGAAGAGCAATGAGTTATTGAAACGTCAGTCCAAACGTGAAATTTCCGTCTGAAATCTGGTTAACCGGAATCAAAGCTCAGATAAATATCTGATTACTTTCACTGTTGAGAAGACAAATAAATGCTTATTTAATTGTTTGTTCTTTGAGTGATTGAAGATCATGAAAATCGATAGACTTTATTAAATGATTGCTGAGATTCGTCACGATTTCCGGAAAAGATTATTATTAAGTATATTTAATGATTGACTCTTAATAAATATTATTTCTACTCAAATACTTAGTAAGAGAACTATTTTTTATTTGTAAGTTGGCATCCGATTTAGCCATGTTTAAGCTAATAAGGAATCATACAGTACTGTATTAATGATTATGTTGAGTTCTAAAAACATGCATAATCTTTAGAAAAATCGCTTCTAAATGCCCGTTAATAAAGGCGATCATTATTGTAAGTTTTGTTATACAATTGATGAGTGAAAAATATTTAACAGCTGCAGCAAATCATGTTAATCAATGTGAAACTCAAGGCTGAATTTCATACTAATTCTAAGAAAGTTTTGAAATTTTCAATCATATTTCAATTCTCAGTTTTTATTCATTAAGAATTAATAAGATAAGTGACAACTAGTTTTTCTTGTCGAGACTTACAAGGATTTCCAGTATTATTCTAGAATTTTAATTATTTAGTTTGTATGCTTTGATTGATATCATTATTGAC
>JAQGCH010002811.1:0-11847 GCA_034699485.1 Nanhermannia elegantula
TACATGGAAAAAAGTTGGAATACCTGTTTTCGTAGCTTTTCAAATAAATAGGAGGACTGGCAAAAGTGGCAAAAGTGGGGAAAGGGTGCGTTTCAGTCTATGTCCATAGACTAACTTTGCAGATGTTTATAAATCTAACACTACAATAGTTCTTGTATTTAATAATTATTTCTATGAGTATTTTAGAAAGTATTTTGTCAAATTAAGTTTATTTTATAGTTTTTAATATGTAGAAAATATTTACGTTTTATTGTTCATCAAATTGTAAGCAATGATTTTATGTAAGACTCTATGGAATTCTAACAGTGGGCTCAAGTCATTATTTCTCACTCATATTTTTGTGCAAACGGTATCGCTTGTAAGTCTCGCTTCATTTTATCATATTTTATACTTTTTATTACCTGTTTAGATAAATCAATACTTACTTCAATAACAATGCGTTTATAATAATTAGTTTGAACTCTACTCCTATTTAATTGACTTCAACTAATGAAACACATTTTTGTGAACATTTTATTTATCATAGGTTTGAATTTAATATAGGATTTTAAAAATTGAAGTCATTTTTACTTTTGTTAAAAGAAAGTCATCAAAGCTTAAGCTAAAAAAGTAATTATTTTAAAACTAAAATTAAGATAACAATAATATGAGAACAGTTACTATAATTAAATATTTAATGTATAGTTTAATGCATTATATAAATAGACAAATGAATAACCATATGTTTAAATAAAAATCGGATGTCAAGGAGAATAATTAATAATTTTAATCAATTCTCAATGAAATGTAAAAGTGGAACAACACCTTAAATAAATAAGATCACATTTATTGAAGGCTAATACTCTCCCACGCATACCTCTCACCATCAATTAATTAACTTAAATCTAATATGTTTAATAAGTCTAATGAATAATTAATAAATTGTCTAATTTGATATAAGGTTTTGTCTCAATCATCAATTAATGATCAAGAATTCAATCCATCAGTGACTGCAAGATGTGAAAGAGGGTTAATGAACATTGAAGTTGTCACAAGTCAACCATTCAATGGTCTGGTCCATACTCGAGACTTTAGGAAGTCTCCGTGTTTGGCTTATGGCAATGGAAATTTGAACACCACCTTAAGTCTCAGTTTAATCGCAAAACCAAAAGAAGAAAATTTTTGCGGAATTCATAAATTAAGGGTAAATTGATTTCAATTTCTTGATCAAAACTATCATAATTATCATAATCATAGTTATCATTAATACAAGTTTTCATAATCATATAAACAGTATATTTGCTCCATATTTCACTTGAAATCCATTGTTAAAAGTTTAGAAGTTTAAAATTGTCACTATATATGTTCCAATTTCTTTATTATAACAATCCTTTAAGAATTCCAGAAGTAAATTATCAAAATAAAGTTCAATAGAAATGTAAAGAAATGAAGAATTTTATAAGTACTGGTATGAGTTAACATCTTATGAATTATTGTAACAAATTCTAAATATGTTAAATGCATTTATATTTTGGAGCATTAACTTTATTCAGATTTATATTAATTTGGATGAATCACTACTCAATTAATATTAAACACATAAACAATAATATTTTAAAATTCAATTTCTGTAAACTTTTTTTAAAAACTTAAGTCACTGTTGAAATAATAATTTTTTATTACACTTAATACGGTTCAGATATTAAGTTTTAACTCAATGTGAATGAACTTTTTTAATTTAATTTTTAAGAGACATTTTCTGTGATCACAATTTTTATTTAGTTATTTAATTTATTTTAGTTTTTATGAGTTCTTATACAAAATTAATATTTTTCAAAATAGTTGTTTTATATTCTACTTAAACTATTTGTCAATTTTAATAACTCGCTATTTCATAACTATTAACTTCATTTTTGTTCTAATTTTGTTCAATTATAAAATTTTATGAGATTTAACATTTCTTTTTTAAATATTTATTACATTATCGAATAATTTTCATAAGGAATTCGAAATATTCTCAATATTATTTGAGGATTCAGTTTTATGTAACTAAATATGAAGTTTTTATAATTTGCAAAATATTAATAGCAACATAAAATTCTATTGAAATGAAAAAATGCTCCTCAATGAAGATGTTCTGCTAAAAGTTTTTGTTTTTTAATATGTGAAAATCCATTTATGGCATTTACGTATTTTTATAGTAGTAATTATGTCATTATATCACGAAATTGTCACACAATAACAACTTAATCTTTAGTATTAAATAATAACCTAAAATAATTTTTGGCAACAAATTGCTTCATAATTTCCTTGAGAACAAGTATATAAAGCCTTCTCATAGCCCTCATACTTAGTAAAGTAACAATAAAGCACTCGATCAGAGAATTCGATAGTTAATAATTAATATAAACATTTTACTATTAATTTCATAGGGATCTGAAGAGAGAACTGTCGCGCTTTCAGTACGTCTTCATAAAACATTAGAGCTGTCAGAGGATAAATTTTTCATAATAACGTGCGCTCAGTCCGGATTTAGAAACGCGAGGTATGTATCGCTTGTTATGAGATTCAGTGAACAACAATTATGAAATCTTATTTTTAAAGCCAGTTCTAAATTTAGCTCAAAGTTGATGTGCTTATTATAATAGGTCATTCACTTTTGAAAGTGAATTTACTCATAATCATATCACTTACATAGTATTTAGCATTAGTTAATACTTTTTGTTTATTTTGGATATAACACAAAGTTTTATTATTCGTTTAAAATTTTTAAATGCTCTCAAATTTCAATCTTTCAATTCAGGAATGAGTTGTCGCGCGTTTCGCTTAAATTTTTGGATAAGGGACAAAAAGTTGTGAGATTAGTGCACGGAAATCAATATACTCTCAGAGCTGAACTTTCTAGTCCAGATGGTATTGATTAACAATTCGGGATCGGCCTGAAACTGATAAAAATAAAATATTTGATTTTTATTTTCCATGTAATCTTATTCAACAAAATTTGCATTCAAAACACTTTTATCTGATTTTTAAAATTTATGTATTTCTTAAATAAGATTATCATTTAGTTATAAATATAGTTATATATCATTTATCTGTAAATCGATAGTTTTTACCTCAGTTCAACAATTATTTAGCATTTCTCCAAAAAAAATATTAAATACCAAACAATTCACAGAATATTATAACTTATAAGAGTTAAATATTTAAAATCTAACCATATTTTATTTTTGACGTTTCCGGCGTTCTCCATAAATTCAGTGCATTTTAATATATTCAATATTTAGAACTTAAAAATACAATTTTCTTTCAGATCTATACAGTTTAAGTATAAGAAACTGTTTTAGTTTTATGGCCAATACTTCTGAAGTTGAATTAGTAGATGCCAACGGGTAATACTGTGGCACAGACCACACTTATTTAGTGGCATTAGAAGATTCATAGCATTCTAGCACTTTATACAAAAGATTGCACAACAAAAATATAAGATGCGGTTAACCATCACTTTAGAGGGCTTTTGTAAAATAAATTAATTTTAAAACTAAACTCAAAACACTAATTAAATCATATAACCTATTGATCGACCACATCTTTCTGACACCACATCTCTTGTATAAAAGATATATTTCTTATACTTTGCTAATACCCTTACTTTTCACATTAGAATGATATGAATCTTCTAAGCCTGCAATAACTCTGGTTTACACACCGGACCAATTGTTGTAATATTGTTTCTGTTTCTTACACATTAGATGTCCTAAACTTAACTTAATATCTGCCTTCACTTACAATCAGAGCCATTACGCTGAGGCCACTATATATTCTATGTTCAAATTTCCGGAAGTGAGTAAAGTTAACTTTCAATGTGATATTATCTTATGCAAAGTTGGCTGTCCTGAACTTCATTGTAATGGTGAGAGTTCGCTAAAGGGATCAAGCGATAAAGAATTAGAGACTAATAAAGATTTAATACAATTATACGCGTCAACCACTGTTTTTGTTGTCGAGCCTGGAAATGAATTATGTAAGCATAGAATGTCATTATTATGTCCGGATTTTTTGGTAATTACCAAAAGTTACTAAATTTTAATGTTTTCCTCAAAATATTACCAAATTAGACAATTTTGTCTAAAAATAACCAAAAAGAGGCATATTTTGTAGAAAGTAACATATATAAAGTTATTTTTAAACTTTGCACTAACATTTAAAATGCCCTTATGAATAATAACACATGTTAACATATTTCAGAACGTATTTTAATCAAAATTATGCGGACTTTTTAGTTATTAGGGTTACCAACCGCTCAGATTTCATCTGGACAGTCTAGATTTTGGACTACCTTCAAAATATCATAATCTGGTACATCTTATTTTTTCTTAAAATATAAATTTATAAAATATTATTCTGTGAATTTTTAAACTGTCCAGATGATGTCCAGTTATAAACTACATTATACTTTTAGCCCTCTTGGCTTATTGGCTTAATTAGTCTTCTCCCTCACTTTCACTTCATTAGTTATAAAATGTATTCTTACTATAAGATTCTTATTTTAAGAATATTTTTGCATTGAAAAATTCTTTTTTAAATGTCTATATAAATAATGTTTACTTTATGTAAGAAATGACAAAAAATTTTTAATTAATTGATAGCTTTAATTGATGAATACGGGGTAAAGTTGATCATGAAATAGTTTGTAAGTAATCAATAATTAATAATATTGTTTAAAACCTGCATTATATGTCATTTTCGTGTTAAAAAATTACCAAAAAACTTACCAAAAAGTTACCAAATGCTTACCAAAAAATCCGATCCCTAGTTGTTATATAAGAATTGATGATAAAACACAATCTAAATCAATAGCTGCTTCATATTTACAAGAATGCACAGAATGGAGATTTCCATGGCTTATAGCATTGTGTATAATGTTAGCCATAATGTTATTAATAATGTTATTGGTCAACATATTTTTATGCTCTTCTTTGAGCTGTTCCTGCATCAAAACTGAAGTAAGACATACACAATAATTATAATCTTTGAGATAATTAACAGCATTTTTTCGTAAAGGTTGAAGAGAAAGAGCCGTCAGAAATAGAAGAATACGATCCCTACAAAATAGATTGGAGCCCGAGTTCTCATTACGGCTCGAGAACATCTCTTAACAAACATGGATATACATCAGGAGGAGGTTCAACTCTGAACTCTCATCGTTCATTTAGTGGCAATGATAGTGATCCTTACGCTCCAATGTCACACTCGAGACCGCACAGTAGATATTCTGCACATTCTAGTAAATCACCACATTTAGAATCAAATCTGCCTCAAACACATTATCTTAAATATTAAAAAATAAACCTAAACAATCATCTAAAGAACCATAAAGTGCAATAACAAACATTTTAATTGTGTCCAATTCATATACTTGTGCTAACCATGGATTACATGATTTTTTATAGAAGTTGTAAATAATAAAACACATATTTTAGTTTAAATTTTTTGTGATATAATTGATTAATTTGAATATATATTTGACATAATATGCATTTTAAAAACTAATTAATAGTAATAACTATCTGTTAAGATGTTAAATGTTAAGCAAATGTTATGTTTTTGCAAATTTAAATCTCATAGTTTATAAAATACTACTTTAATTGTATTTGCAATAAAAAATAAATGATATTAAAATAAAATAGAGATTTATAAAATTTACACAAATAAAAAATGGATATGATTTGGGCAGATTTGATGTTTTTATAATCTAATTTTGACATTAGTGGGCTATATAGTTCAGTTGTTCTACGGATTTTAGGCACTGATCCTTTAATAAGTACCGGTAGTAAGTTTACAGTGTCATAAATGCTGTGCCAAACTCTTAAAAAACTAAGTTTGCGAAAAGCTCTTTGAAGTGGTAGAAACGGTTCACTAGAATGCACGTCCGGTCTTCAATACAAAATTGAGTTCAGTTGGAACCCGAACTGGTTGTATGAAATTGTGTCGACAACACTCTAGAACTGAAAACATCGACTACAGTGAGAAGTAAAGTGGGACTTACAGCTTAAGTTATTTTAGTCGAAGTAATATTAGTAGAAGTTTCTCCCTTAATAAAGTTTAGCTCATATTAATGCTTACGTTTTTATCTAACGAATAAGAGAGTATAACTTTCTCTTAGTTAAGGCCTGTGTTCAGTTAATGATTATATAATGATATTATCGTGTTTTCTATATTTTTTAAAAGTCGTACATCTTTGTAATAAAACAGCTATTTTTTCTTGGATGCATTCTATAGCATAACTTATCAAAGTATTCTTTAATCTCAAACGGATTTTAAAGTAAATGTAAATGATTAGCAATAACTGTTTCATCTATTATTTAAGAAAGATTTATGAATTGAGAGTATAATAGTTAATGAGAATCGTATTATACTTTTACTGAATAACTATTTATATTCCTTAAATTTAATCTATGTTTATATTTCAAATTTGAAACCAACCCAAAAGTATAGAGTCTATGCTCTACACCAACACGAATCAAAGTTTTTTTTGAATGTTTAATGAGTTTAATATAATAAACAGGGTTTATATGAAATGAATTCGAAATGAAATTTATCCATCATATCAATTGAATGGCTTTGATTGGAGGGCTGTAATGTCATGTTTTACCTCTTACAGTAAAAAATTGGTATATATTTGAAATAATTAGAGTCAAATTCTAATCGACTTTATTTACAAAGTATTAATCAAACAGAAATATACACCGATTCAAATAAATATGAATAAAAAAATAACAACCGCTGCAAACTTTTAATTTTTTAGACATTCAAAAAGTAGGACAAGAGATGGCTAAAAATAAATACGTACCAATATTAAAAATTCAAAGTAAATTACCGGTATCGACCGGTATTAAAGAGTTATACTAAAATTTGTGCAATGTATGTAATACTCATTTTATATCATGTCATTTAACACTCATTTTAATTACTGTTAACATTTATTTATAGGGAATTAAGTTTTTCTTGAATTTTATACAAATTAAAAATCATATTTAATTAAATGAAATTTTTTTAAAATTCGCATCTTCTGCACAGTGTACTAGTTATAGCATTTAGTTGTAACTGATACATTTTTTGCGGCTCTAAGACTTTGGGAAACTGGAGGTGATTTCAACCAGATTTCAACTTTTGTTTAGAACATTTGTTTAGAGTCTTAAAACATTTTGGGATTAATAATTAGAGTCTAATATATACTGTATAACAATAAAATTATATGTTTGACATGATTTTAGTGCCAAACAGTTAATAAAATACTGTATAATAAACATATGACTGGCAAACTGTAATACAGTATCATATTTTATAAAACGAGTAGTCGTTTGAATCGTTTTTCTAGCTATACATAAAAAAGTGTTATTTATATAATAAATATAAGACTTAAGACTAACTCAAAGCATAAACACATAAAAACGCTAATTATTTACAATTTATTAATAATTTATAGTAATTTAGATTTAGTAAATAATTGATTCAAACAATAGTCAAATAAATAATGAAGTTTTGACTGTGGTTCAGAATATGATTATGTGATGGATAGTAATGGAATCAAAAGTAATGTTAATATTAATGTTAATAATATAGAATTCAATTGAATTACAATTGAATTATTTGTGTTGAAGAGAGCAATGACTCAATTGAACGGTCCATTGAAATGAATTTGAAGACAATTATTATCAATGACAACAGTTTCGACTCATTCTTCACAACTGAGGATAATAATAAACCCCACTTGTAATCTATGAAAAGCGATTCAAATGATAATAAAATAAACTGAACACTATTCACAATAATTCAGGTATTTATTGATCACAAATTACTTTTTTGAAAGCATTGCTAAAAAGCGCTGTCAATTATCACTAGTTCTGTGAACTAAATTTGCTTTAAACTATTTTTTTGTATATTTTTTGCTTCCAGTCGGCAAAAGTCGAGTTTTGTTTTGTGACCCTTTCAACTCAATGGGTGTCCATCACTGGTCCATCACAGGTCTGTAGCAATTTAAAAAATTAGTAAATTTTGCTTTTTTCCTATATCTGCCCTCAACCAAAAACTTTGTACACAGCACTCATTTTCTGTTATTTGAAATGCTTTTCATAGTTTTATGAAAGTTTGAATTAACTAAACGCTCAAAATAATCAAACATATATCATATCAATACATATTTATTTACAAAGGGGGTTAAAATGTTAGTAAAACTATACAAACAATTCTATCAAAATCAGAAAAACAAAATAAGCCTAATATATGATGTCTTATAGAGTTCTTTGAATTGCGTTTTTTCAATTTTTTTAATGAAATTTTTATATAAATACTACTATCGTATCAATTGTTTTATTCTTCACTTATATAAATCAATGTTTAACTTCTCATTCAGTCATGTGATGGTTTGTATAACTGAATCCTTTGAATACTTTTTGATCCATTGATTCAATAATCTTTTCATCAATTGGCGTAAGATTTGGCTGTTCTTTAGTGAAATACATATCAAAGTAACTGACATCAAAAGGTGAACTCTGTTATGCAAAAAACAGTCAAATTAAGTGAATAGTATGTATGCAACAAAAGTCTAAAATTACAAGTTGGGGCACAAACGGTGGTTTAATCTGGCATTTCGCCACTTTTTCCCATTCAACTGAAATGAAAAATGGTTGGGCACGTATATCGCCAGCAGGACATGTCGGCATTCCAAGTCTCTGCTCTGGAGTTTTGTTCAACAACTGTAAGAATAATTGTAAGAATAGTAATAAATCAGACATCAATTAAACAAATAAAAAGCCTAATTTTAAATAAATTTCAATTAGATAAATATATTTAATATTAAATTTATAGCTATTATGTGAGAACTAGTCATAATATAGAAGCAAAACTTCTGAAAACCTTCGAAACCTTTGTAAATATTAATTAAAAATGTATTGAACTTAAGTCTATTGAATCAGTTTATAATACAGTATATTCTATACTTAATTGTGTATTTATAAAAAAAATGCTAATAATAATAAGTTATAAACTTAAATACAATTTACACAAATTAGACTAATATTCTTATAAGTTATTAAGAAGAAAATAAGTTGAATTCTTACCAAAACAATTAAATTTTTTACGTTTTCACTCAAATATTGCGGATAATTAACCTCTTCATAGCATACATTCCATAGAAGTTCGTCCTCATCAGTGCCTTGTTTCAAAACAGTGAAATGTAACTGAATTTGATTTTTATGATAGTTTTAACAAAATTGATACCATGAAAAGGAGACGTCCCCACAACCATTTCATAAATCACAATTCCAAATGACCAAAAGTCAACGGATTGGTTATATTGTATTCCTTTAATGATCTGTAAAAATTTTGTGAAAGCATTAACATTTAACATTTAACATGTAACATTTTAAAATTTAATTAGAAATATATACCTCAGGAGCCATATATTCAGGAGTGCCACAAAAATTTGACGGAAGAAGTTCTTCTCTATATATTTTACCTTTGAATAAATTAATTGATGATAATTTAGTGTATTATTAGAGCATTATTATCCATATATGATGTATACCTTGACACATCCCGAAGTCTACAAGTCTTAAATGTCCCTTTAATTGTAATTCAAAGTATAATTATCTCAATAATCATTTACAAACATCAAAATTGTTAGTTATTTTAATTTTTCGGAAAATAATTAATGAACTCTTTTTTGAGTTAAAAAAAGATTTAATGATTTAGGATTTCGTCTACGAATCTATTTAAGAGTGACTAACTCTAAGTTAAATGCAATGAACTTCAGCTCAAGTATTATTTCATTTCTGCATAAATGTCTGCACATTTGGTCTATGAATGAACTTAACGGATAAATAATACAAATTAAAAATTACTAATAATTAGTACCGACCAGAGCCATAACTTTAAATCCGACTTTTTCTGTGTTGCTCTAAACTTTTGTAAGTAAAGATAGGAGTACTGGCAATCAAATAACATTAATGTCACAAAAATAATATATATAGTATACGAATTGATAGAATAACTTACTTCAACCACATTTATAATAACTTATTATTAATATAAAAAGACTAATATAATGAAGTAAACTCTTATTATGAATTTTGATTTGCATATTTTTAGGCTTTTCGGGGTTTGGGAATACCGTAAACCCGAACAACCCGACATTTCTGACAGCCCTAACTCGAGAAACTAAGATAATTTTAGTCCGATGTTAGTTTCCAGTTAGTTCTAGTTCTTATAACTTTTATTACTTACCTCTTTATCAACCATTATGTTATCTAATTTTAAATCTCTATTTATAAAACAAAAGATCATTTTTAATATAAAAATATTTATTAGATTAATACAAAACCTGTAAATAATGCCTCTCTTGTGCATAAATTGAACGGCACATAAAATTTCTGATGCATAAAACCTAAGGAATTATTAAAGAAAATGAACTTAAAATTTGAAGTTTATCTACAGTAAAAGTGCTTTCAAATTAATAATATCCTATATTTAAACTAATTTAAGATAAATTTCAAACTTGAATTTGCTTGTTTTGCAGTGATTAATATGTACAATAACTCTAATTTGATAAGCAGTGCAATCATTTCATTAAATAATATAATTATGTCAAAAATTTTTCATTTTTGAGAACTTATTTAAGTTTTCCAATATTAAAATTTATTATTATTATTAATTCAGAATTATTAATAGTAATAATTTATTACAAATGTTATTTTATGCCTAATCTGTGCGTCTGATGCCCCTTTGCTTAAAGATTAAGTCAAAGCATGATTAGTGATAGCTAGGGATGTGAATTCTATGAAAAAGCATGTTTTGATTCTTAATTCATATCATATGCAATTGTGAAAATTTATCCGAATCATGAAATAAGCATTAATATGAACTAACTTTCAATTTGCATATTTTGCATATTTTAGCCAAAATTTTAAATAAATGCATATTTTGGTAACTTTTAAAATTATAGCATATTTTCTTGCTTTTTTTCTTAAAAATACTTAAATTCATCTATTTTGAAAATATATTTTTGTCGATTCTCCTTTTGCTTTTGTATAGTTATTTTAAAATGAAAGGCTTCCCCTAATTTTAAGCTGTACAGGAATATGTTCATGAAATAGCGCTTTCAGAATTGGTAAAAATGCATCCTACGATACTGTTTTATAAAATAATCGCAAAAGTTTCTTTTTGGAAATTTAAAAATTTATATCTTAAATTGTTTTTACTTTGAATTAATTTTAAAAGTTGAATAATTTTTAGATTCTCTCAATAAATTTAATTTCATCTTAATTTTATGTGCATATTTGGATGCATATTTAGCAAAAATAAATGCATATTTTTCACATCCCTAGTGATAAAACTATAGGAGCACAGGTAATGATTGTCTTCACCCACAAGAAAAAGTTTCTATTTTACAGATATTTTGTGAAAATTTTATGAAATTATATTTATTTTAGTTTAAGATCAATAATAATATGCAATATTTTTTTGTAAATCGTTGTAAATAAGGTCATGAAAACGAATAGTTAAATAAATTCATTGACTTTATTTTGAAATTTTGTACAAAATAGTGTCAATATTTGAGAAAATTATAATAAATATTGTTTTTTAAATAAAGTACTGTATTGACAAAGAATCTCATGCATTAATTTTACTAAATAACAAACTTCATAAATAAAAATTATAAATAAGTTATATTTTCAATATTTGGAACAAATTTACAAACTTTGAAAGTAAATTAACATAACATAACATTTAACATTTTCATCGGCCAACTCCCTAATAAGAGGAGATCTCACCTTTAGTCCAGAGTTAGAGTGAGATTTTTACAGG
>JAQGCH010002812.1:0-11846 GCA_034699485.1 Nanhermannia elegantula
ATTGTAAGACTAACTCTTATTACACAGCAATGTATTATTTATAAAAAAAAGTTCTGGTTTTCTGGTAATACACCAGTTCTGTTAGAGAAGGGACAGAAAAGAGTAAACTCATAGAGAAAGAGATGCAGAGCTTTGTTGTCAACTCGAACGCGAATAGAGGAACAGATCTGATAAATGCCTTTTTGGGGCGAATAATGACTGCAGAGGTCTTGTTTGGCAACCGATTCATGCATTTAAATGTCTGACAGGACTGTATTCGAGATTTTAAAGTAGCGCACAATTCACTTCACTCTTCACGCTTTTCTGTACCGGTATTTTCACTTTTATGTGAAGCACTGCAGAGGTTTTTAACTCTCCTATCATTAGAGTGCTTAGTATTTGGTTAAAAGAAATCTATGAAAAAATAAATTATAGCTTTCGTTAAATTTTTATGCAAATTATCAATTCTTTTATTATTTTGTAATTGACTTGAAGTTAACAAAACTTTTTTCTCAGATTCTTGTGATGTAGATTTGGGATGTAATTAAATTTTTTTGTGATTTGATTACCGAATACCTAATTACTAATAAAATATTAGCTGTTTTTGTTGTGCAGTATTGAGAATACAGGCATATAATGAATAAATGTGAGCAAAAAAAATAAAAGTTTGCGATCTCTTACGCCTGGCATTAGAATTGCACAAAAGATTGAATACTATTGAAGAGTATATACTGTAGTGTAAGAGATGGCGAATAGAAGATGAGAGAGAGAGAGAGACAGTCAGTCAGAGAGAAAGAGAGAGAGAGGGACAGAGTCAGAGACAGACAGCCAGAGAGAGAGAGAGAGAGAGAGAGAGAGAGAGAGAAGACATTTAAAGGTAGAAAAACGAGTCAATAAGTATATTATATAAAGAGAGAGCCGAGAAAAGTAGGAAAGAGTGTGTTCAGGGATTTGGAAAAAACTTTTAAGAAGTATAAGTTTGGAAACCCAAACAAAACAAAGAGATATGGACTGTATTTGCATTTTTCTTAAACTTCTTTTCTATGACACTATCTTTGGCCATATGTGAGCGCAGAATGGATTTCGTAGATCAAGCGTTACTTATATTACTTATTTTTTTGCCATTCCTGAAGGTCTTATTTTCTAGCATTGCATTCACTAAACTTAGCCAAACGTTATTGTCCTCCAGTATAGACTTTCGCCCACAAGAAAACTTATAATTTATGAGATTTTATTATTAAAGAAAAAAGTTTTATTATATTTTTCTTAGAATATAATAAACTATTTTTATTATTAAATTTATACTAAAAATACGAAACATTTATCAGAAAAATCATTTTTTTCTATTTGTACTTTCAATCCATTCGTATGTTTATTAATAATTTTTTATCTCAATTATAAATAATTGATTAAAAGTTTATTTCTTTTATTAATTGATTGAATGCTTTATTTATAGTTATTTCAAAAAACTTTAGTCAAGTAATAAAAATAGATTAAAGAAAATTTTTTAATTGTCAGTCTTTAATACCTCGATATAGTGAACCCTTTTATTGTGAATTCTCGTTATAGTGAAACCCCGTTATAGTGTACACAACCCAGTGAGTGATTCACTATATCGGGGTATTACTGTATTTAATTTTAGTACCTTTTTTGGTAATTTGATTCCAATTGATTACTACTCAATGGCTTTATAAGGAGTTTGAATGAGATTTAATTCTTGAGAGAATTGTAGTTAAAACTAGAATTTGCATTGAAAGCAGTCTTCACTTTTGCCTATTATGATAATAACAATAACTCTTACACTTAATACAAAATCGTTTAATTGTTGAAAAGCAGCAGTTTTGCAAAAATTATAGCTTTTGTACTAAAATTATTATAAGCGAGAAAGTGATAAATAGGTTATTGTCATGGAATTCATTTGAGAACTACTACTCTTTCCAGTGAATTACAGTCAACGCTGTTAAACAAATTAGAAGTTAATTTTTTATTAAAGTTTATTTTATACTTATTTAATTAGGAAAACAAAAATTTTAATTCACGAAAAGTTTTACAGCTTTTAGTGACCTATTTATTGATAGGAAAATAGTGTCTATTTATTTCAATAATTTGTTTAAATTATTATTTTATTATATTTTCTCAAAATAAGTGAAGTTTTTTAAGTATATGTTTCAGTTGTTTTTGTAATGATATCACAGACTATAAAAATCAGGTTTTCTTACAATTCAAGTTTCACTTCGCAGACAATCGTTTTTTATAATTTTCTGTTTAAAAAAAAGTTTTTATTTTTTTTCATTTAAAATAAAGTCTGAACTAAACTTTTTAAGACTTTGCATGAATTCAGTTCAGACATCATTGGAATAGAGAGGAAATTATTTTAAAACGATGTTTAGTAAGAGAAATGTCGAACGGAATAAAATTTTAGTTAAAACTAATAGTATTTGATAAAAACTAAAAAAACCTTTTGGAGAGAGAAAATATATTTAGTTTTGAATCTGATGTTCATTTCTTTTTCTGGTTATAATAGAGAAAAAAAGAGATCGATATAAGTGTTATGTGACATAACAATCAATGGTAAACTTCTAAACCTATGATCCCATGAGAAATCACAACACAAAAAGCTATATATTATCTGAAACGTCCGCCCATTTCACCTTTTTTTCATAATTTGTATCACATATTACAAGTTTAGTTATTTTTTGTCTACTTTTAACACAAATCAATTATAAGTAAACATAACACGTATGTCCACAAAAACATATTTTGTTATAAAGTTATTTTGTCTGCTGTCAAAATATATTTATAAATTCAATATTTAATAATTACCAATTATTTTATTTCAATTTTATTAGTGCTATATATTTGACATAATTTCTCCTAAAGTTTAACTAAACTTTTTATAACTTATAGAACTATAATAATTGAGTTCTCAATAAATAGAATAAATTCTTATAACTCCAAACAAATTACTTATCAATTGATTCAAAATAAGATATTTTTAAAAAATAGATTTCTAAATAAAAATCATTATTTTAGGTGAAAATATTGTTTGGCATAAAAGGCGTTTTATAATTAGTCGTTAACCTATAACTTAATAATAAGTGACAATGATTTATAAATAATATATATTACCAAAAATATGTATAAAATAAATAATGGCTTTGATTCTATATTACCACCAAAATTGGTAAATAATAGCATTTTATTTATAGTTCGGTGGAAAAATTGATGATAACTTTGTAATAAATTATTTGTACTAAAGTTGTGGGCGTTTTGTAACCAATTTTAAAGTGCAAACCATTTTTAAATTAGTAATTTATTACTTCCCACTTCGCTTTATTTTATATAAAAACGTTTTTAAGCCATGCGTTTTTTATAATGAATGTTTACATTAATAAACTCAAAATCATAAGTAAATCACTTAATTATAACGAATTTTTTATGCTATTCATGAAATGAAATTAAATCTTTTCCTCTTTTCAGATGTTTAAATCTTTTTCTTATTAACATAAATCTGTTTTTAGTTCAACTTTATATGAATTTAAGTTAAGCAGAAATTGGACCAAAATTTTTTTCGTCTTCAATAGTCTTATTCAATGTGTAGAAGAAAATAATTTCATTTACTTCTTGAATAATTTGTAACTGAAGACAATTTATTTCTTTGCTAATGATTTGAATTTTTTAGAGAATTTCCTCTTAATGTTTAACATGACTTAAGCATTAAGTCAAAGAACGTCTTGTTATACAAGATTTTTATGCAATTAATTTTCAAATCAAATGATTTATTTCTTGAAAAAAATATATCTTTTGTTTATTTTATTAATTCAATGATTTATCATAAAAACTCTTAAATATTGATAATTATGATTATATTTTAGATTTTTATTTCTTCAAAACACACCTTAAACTCCTTGATTATAATAATGTTTTATTTCATTAAAAATTTAATTAATTCAAGTGAAGAATGGGATAGTTTTTGCAGTAATTGATTATTTAATTTATTATCCGTTAAAGTTTGCAAATTATTTGCTTATAATTCACTTCTTCTTCAAAGAGAATCGAATTTTTATCAATAAATAAAATCAAATTTTTTTCTGTACTTGAGATAGGATTTTAAGAAAAATTGGTTTATTTTTCTCAAGAGTTTACTGATATAAATGATTATTTGGCTGTTTTTTGTGAGACTTTTTTAGATAAGTTTTATTAGAAAAACATATTAATTGAGTTATTTTCTCAAAATAAAAAACTTTCTCTATTGTACCGATTTTTTGAACAAACTATTTGTTGACTTTATGCTTGCATAACATTTATTGATATTCGCTGACATATTATTTGAGTCCACTGTCATTCAGTACACAACAAAGTTAATAAAACTAGAAATTCATTCATTATTTCATAATCAGGAAAGATCTCGAACAGAAAGATTCAAAAACAAAGGTTACGTAAAGTCACGTAAGGATTATATTCTGATATCATTAACTAGTATTTTATGATAACTTTTATCAAAAACACAGAGATTTTTATGAGCTTTAAAAATAGTATATTCATCGAAAATATAGAGCAAAAAATATTTTATTACATAACTTTGAGTAAAAATATCTGATTAAACGCAAACGCGAGAAATAAATAAATACTTAATTTATATTTTGCATCCCTTTCTTCACATATGTCTGAAATGATTTGGTAATCGTCTTATATCTAGATTTCATTGCGATTAAACGCCAACACATGAACCAAAAACGTCAAACACTAAGTCTATTATATTTTCTTTATTGTCTACTAAAGTCTTAATATATATGTTATTCATCTTCAGTTCAAGCATTTGATAAATTAATAAATAATTTGTTATATTTTTTTAACAAAGAATGGGTTTAATAACTCCTAAAATTTTTCTATTCTGATAAGCGGTCAAAAAATTTTTTATCGTTCAATGATTTACTAGTTATTCTGTTTTTAAAATTTTAAGTACAAAATAATTAATTCAACCTTTTATTTGCTTAATTCCAAAAATTAGTCAAATATTTGAGATTTTATTTCATATACTCTATCAGTTTTATTGCAATTGAGTCAATGGTTTGATAATAAAATCATGAATTCCTATGTTTTATATGCCTTTAACGATTGCGAAAATTTTAAAATTCTTTCTGAATTAACTCAAAGTATTTTTAGCTCAACATAGGCTCGAATTTTTTTTGAAATAATTTTTCTCCTAATTATTTGTCGAAATGAATCACTAAATCATGCAATCCTGTCACACATCAAGTCTCACTTATTTAAGAATAAATGAATCCTTAATTTACTTAACATTTAAAATATATTTCAAAAAAATATTTTCTCAAAAATCTAAAAATTGATTTTAATTTGAATATTTTCAATGAAAACTTAATCAAAATCCAATAAAAGTTTGACAAAAATCTTATGCAAGTTATTGAGAGAGTGCGCATAATTTTGAGCTAATTGTCAATTAATTCATTAATAACTGACATATATTTTGAATGTGTATATTCATGTCTAAAGTTAAGCCAAATTTCTACTACTCGTTCCTGAACTCAATCAATTACACGGAATAACGTCTTTACACAAAGCTATAAATATCTAATTATCAGAATTTTTGTATCGCTTTGTTTTACGCATTTACAGACTTTAACCAATTCTGTGGATTAAGTTTAAAATACAGAATAAATGCTCACAAACTTTAAGAATAAAGTTTAAAATATAGTTCTATTGTTCACTAAATACCAATTAAGTTAATCAATAATAGCTTTAAAGTTTTTTCATTTTAAAAAAACTGAAACACTATTTATTGATTTGGATTATTATTTTATTTTTTATCAAATGGTCATAAAATAGAACTTATATCGAAATTCTGACCCAATTATGAGGAAATAGGAAAACTTTCAATGAATTTATCAATCTTTTTGTGAATATACGGTATATCCTCGTTTTATGATTGCTTTTTCAAAGCACCGACAGCTCTATTTTTATAGTTAAATATTAAGTGTTCGGATTATAGCGAATCCCATTTTAGCAAAACTTTGTAATATATTTTCAAAGCAAGCATAGCATTGAAAATGCATTTATTTATATGCAATTTCCGAAATAGATTTCTTGTAACTGACGTTTAAATTATATTTTATGATAAATGTTTGCATAATTAACAAAAGTTAGTTTATTTGCAAATTAACTGAATTAGCATTACTATAACCATATCTTTTAGAGAAAATCTAAACCATTTTCTGATAATAGCAAAACTCGATTTTATCATTGAGTGTCTGAATCACTGAAGAGTAGCTAAAATCGAGGACAGACTGTATGCATATATATATATATTTCAAGAAGATTTCAAAATTAGATGTTATAATGAATTCAAAATCAATATAATGCAGACGTAGAGTATATAATATTTCATTATCTTGTAATACATCAAAACCATTATTATGTTTGAAAAATAGTCTTATGTATTGAACAGGCATTTAATAATTTAAAAAATTCTTGAAAATGGACAGGAATTTATCGATGAAAATAGTGATCTTTAATAGCACGCAGTGATGCCTTTAACGATTTATTGAGTTGAATCAAAATATCATAACGAATATATGATTGCTATTAACTCTCATACTTTGCTTAACCCTTAATTTTCGATATAATCATTATAAGTGAATGACCGTAAAGCAAAGTGAGCTATAATTAAAATTCGCCTAAAATTTGTAGTCGAGAGCGTTTTTAAAGAGCGTTTTTAAAATGTACACTAAATTTTTTGTTTATTACACAAGTTGTTCGAATTGTTTCTAAATTTTTCAATTTTTAGCGCTTAAGTATTTTGAGTAAATGAGCATTTTTATGATCGATTGTTATATAAAGTTTCAATTAATTGCATAATTTTTTGATACAGTAATACCACTATAATAGTGAACCCCATTATAATGAGTCTTTGTAGCAATTTCTGGCATACATTCTATTTGTCTTATGTTAAAAATATAGTGAAACCTCAATATAGTGAACACAAGTGATTCACTTTATCAGTTTATTATTGCATTTGATTAATTGGCGAATAATTTATTCTGTTTTCTGCCATTCAATTATGTATTAAATCATTTTAATAGAAAGATTATTACGAATTGGCATAAAATTAAATATTCTGTTGACCACTCCTTTTCTCAGTTAATTACAGTATATATCGGATTAAGTCTTAAATGTATGCATAAATTACTTATCCTTACATTTGTTTGAAGCAAATGTTACGAAAAATTTGAACAATCATTTGGATAGTTTTTTATTTAAAAAACAAAATATACATTCAATTAAATTCTTTCAACTCTTTTAACTCATACAGAGGTCTGTTTTTGTAAAATTCATTAACTTTTGTATAACATATAAACTCGAGCCTAAAAATTAAGTAAGACTTAAACTAATGATTGTTTGCTATATTAACCATACATTGCAATCAATTTTTGTCAATCATATAAAAACTTGATATTCAAGAGTTAATTAAAGGAAATATTTCATGACATGATATGTTCCACAAACTTATTGGTGAACATTATTCAAAAACTCTTAGACATGAGACTAGTTATCATGTATTGAAATTTGAAACATTAATTTGAAATATAGATAATTAAAATTGATTGCGAAGAGTGAATAAGTAGTTTTCAACTCATTTAAAATTATAAGATTATTAAAAGCTATCAATAATTGAACGCAAACATAATTATCTCTACTTTAGAGTTCATGCAAACAAATAATATTCGCAATCAATTCAATAAACTTAACGCAAAACTAAGTTTTATTGAATGCTTGCTCCTTATGCTTGAGTCACAAAATGTATTCCATTTATTAGAAATCTCTATTTGGGTCTCAGTTTTCTCTTTGTTTGACTGCATGTTTCTGTCTGTCTCTCCCTCTCTCTGTTTCTCCCTCTCTATCCATCTCTGCCTGTCTTTGCTTTCTCTCTCACTCTCTCATATCATTTCTCAACAATGTCTTCATTTTTTGCTTTTACAGACAATGAAATCAATTCTCATTTTATCATTTCTGTTGAACTACCATTTCATACAACTATTGAGTGACTCTTATAAACAAATCTAATGTCCATTGAATGAGAAAAAAATGCTGATAAGCATACTGTAGAAACATCTCTCTCAACATAAGCCCTAATCAGTGTATTAGTCTTTTAGCTTAATATTCAATAAGTATACTATTTCTGCAAATGGATTCTCTTTATTATTGTTTAAGAGACTGCCCATAATCACAGTATATTCGCCTCTAAAATATTTTACTCATATATGTATTTGATTTTTATTTTAACCTATTTTATCGCATCTTTACTTTATAGTAATCGAAAGTAATTTTTTTACCTTATTATGAAAAAGTCTCATGTCTTCTAAAAAAATGATTTAATATCAATTTGTTGACAATTTAATGATTGATTTACTCAAAAGGATAAGAATTAATTAAGTATTTTTCGTTAACCATTGAGAGAAATTTTTATCACATTTTTTAGGCAATAGTTATAAAGTTTTTCTTATTTATATTTCAAACATATTTCACAACTTTTATCATTTGATAGAAATAATGGCTATATATAAATAATTCATAAGTTAAAAAACATGTTTTATTTCTTAGTTTTGAATTTAGCAATACTTTTGTTTAATTATTCACAGAATTTGTCTTTAAATAATTCATTTATTGGTGTTTTTCACTACTTTAAAAAGTTGGCCAATAATTTGTTTAAAAAACTTTTCTTTCAACTAAATTAAAGCCATTTATAAAACTAATTCTGTATTCAAGTGATGAGACATAAGATCCGGAATCGGAACCAAATTATTCATAATTATATGGAGAAACAGATTATTTTTCGCCATAAAAGTGATAGAATTTAAAATAAATTACCTCATCTTTAAAACAAAAATTTACATATTATAAAAATAGTGTTTTTCATATAATTAATGAGTTAAAAAATAGATTTAAAACATTTATTTCTCAAACTAAAACTCGTGTCAATTTTGATGTTTATTTGCTTTTCTTATAATAAGTTTGTATTGATTGACAAGCTGTCAAAATATGATTTGTTTAAAAATATAATAAAGTTTTTAAAATATTATATCCAAATCGTTATTTTGAACTTATTTTAAAACTATACTAAACTGCACTTTAAATTCTTTCATACATATTTCCACACCAAGTCATACCGTATAAACTCGAGTTTGATTAACAAATTATAACTAAAAATTTTTCTCACACTTCGGTCATTAAATGAAAATAAAATTTGATTTATTCATTAGATTTTTTTCAAGTAAAAAACTTGAATTCGGAAGAAAAACATACAAGTTTTTCATTAGCTTAAAAAGTTCGTGATTTAGGCACAAGTATTAAGCTTTTGGGTGAATTTCATATACAGTAATACCTCGATATAGTGAATCGCTGGGGACCAACATTTTGTATTCACTATAAAGAGGTAACTTTAGCATTAGATTTATAATAAGGGACCTCAAACTTGCGTTCACTATAAAGAGTATTCACTATATGGAGGTTCACTATATCGAGGTATTACTGTAATAAGCAAACTCTCAAATTACAAAAATATTCACTTTTGAAATAAGAACTCAAACAAGTAGTCAAACAAATATTCTGTATTTAAAGTTCAAAACTAAAATGTTTTCTAATTTTGAATTCAATTTTGAATCGATCAGAGTTTTTATGATTTCAAATAATAAGTCCTTTAATTCTTAATTAAACTATTTTAAGTTTATGTCACTATAATTATAAAAAAATTAGTGATTAATCAATAGATTAATCGTTTTTTGAAACTTCTATTGAACTTATTTTTGAAGACAATTAATTACAAAAGAGAAATAAAATTAACTTCAGTTTTGGTATTAATTTTTAACTAATTATATAACAAATTAATGTTAGGTAAAGAATAATTTGCAAATTTTATTAAAAGAAAAAATTATCAAAAAAAGACACCGACTCTTATATTTCATTTTAATCAAAAGTGTACTTATTTTGAAAGAAAGAAAAAGTTTTAACAAATTGTTCAGAAGAGTCCTTAAGCAAAGTTTGATTTTGGATAAATAGCTTTCGATAAAATATTTATGAAAAATTATTATAATTATATCACTGACAGAACCAGAGAAAAAAGTTTCAAATTTTGATTAAAAATTACCTTAATTTTTGAGCACAAAATTCAAGTTTTTGATGGAAAAAAACCAAAAAAAACCGCTGACTTCTTATCTTGAAATCAGTCGAATTGAATATAAGCCTAATAACACATTTCGATAGATTATTGTCTAATTTTTTACTCTTAAAAATGAAATTAAGTTTTTGTATCCATTCATCTATTATGGAAACAAATTTATTCTAAAATAAAATTAAGATTTATATCAATGAATTTACGTACTCAACAGTCACATGATTTTAATCGATAACTTCGCTGCAGGGGTTTCGGTATTAATTCAAAGGGAGTTTATATAAAAAAAATTTAAAATTAAAAAATATGCGGAAATATCTCTTTTGATAATAGTTATAAAATAAGTCCTTTATTTTGCTCACACTCTGGAATCGATGACACTTCAAAAAAGTTTTTTTGTTTCACAAATTATTTATATTTCAAAATTGTATTCATCGGATTCCGAGTTCAAGAGACTCAGCTTTAGGAAAGTTTTGAGTTATATTTTAATCTTTTTTCTTTATGGCATTTAATAACTCAATTTGTGATTTAGTTCTTTAATTTAATTATAGTTATAGGGGTTTTAAATTTTTTTAAAAGGATATTATAATTCTTTAATTATTTATTAATTGAAATCTTAGCAGAAATCTTATCATTAAAGTCAAAATTAGTTTTTTTTATTAATGATTTCAAAGTTTTCATAGATTTACCGAATATTCAAATTTTTATTAATAAAATCTTAAAATAATTATTTTTATTTAACATAAAGTGATTAAATTTCTTAACATTGCTTTACAAACTCATCAGCCCTTCTATACCCTAAAAGCATAACAGTTACTAAAGTCAAACGCCATTATCAGAGCCATGACTTTATCGGAGATTCGAGTTTTTAATGCGTTAACTAAAAAATTAGTGCTAAACAAGAAATCGCATAAAATGATAAACATTTTGAAAATTCTGAACTTTTCATCTGATTTAATCAAAAATTGTTAAATTAAATAAAAACTTCCATCTTTGGAAAATCTTTGGATAATATTTAAATTATAAAATTTCTTAAAATACTTTCACAAGAATAATAAGTGTCTAAACATTAAGTTAACAGAAAGTGCAGTTTAGCTTTCATTTCCTTAATTTATTCAAATTGAGGCTCAAAATAAATTTTGCAGATTTTGCAAAAATTTATTCCGAAAAAGTGAGTGCTCTTCTGTTCACATAATGCGAAATGTCTTGAAGTCATCTACTTTTATAAATTGAATAATACGTAAAGCTTTACCTTCAGAGATAAATCGACTACTCTTTACATAGAAAGACCCAAAAATTAATTACTTAAACATTTTTTCAAACATGTTTGCGTTAAAGCTGACAGAAAAGTTAAATTTCTCGTTTCAACTTTGATAAAATTGAAATGAATAAAGTTAATGATCACTATTTTCTACCACTACTTAATTATCAAATATATTTATCCGCTCTTTTTTCTAAATCAGCTCAACCCTAACCTCAACATAGTAATGCATGCAGAAAAAAGTGAGCAAAGGAGAGAATATATTTGTCTCTCTTTCTCTCTCTCTTACTCCTGGTCTCACTTTTGTATTTTATTTAAGAGTAGTTTTTATACAAATAAAGAGAGAGAGAGAGAGAGAGAGAGAGAGCGGAGAAAGAGTAGGAGAGAGAGAGAGTCAGAGAGAGAAAGAAAGAAAGAGTC
>JAQGCH010002813.1:0-11843 GCA_034699485.1 Nanhermannia elegantula
TGACATCTCGACCAACATCGATTTCTATAACATCCATAAGTGACCGGCAATTGTTCAGGTATACGAGGAGGTCTTTGTGTGCTTTGAGTAAAAGCCTCACCAACAATCGAAACCGCTATAATTAACGCAAAAATTGTAAAATTCATCTCTCAAATGATTCAAATATACGTTTAGTTATATTTCTATGAATGATAGAAATGCGAATCATTTGCTTATATATTAAACTGAAAGGAAACACATTTATGCGAACGATTTTAAACAATGTCAAAGATCAGTAACCTTTTAATTTCAAATATTAATTATCTGTATACACATTACAATGCAATAGTTGTCTGTATCCTTGCAGGAAAAAATAAATTCAATATATACTTCAAAAAATTGATTATGGGTACTGTTGCTTCGCAACATATATAACTTTAAGATATAAATCGAAATTCTTATAATTTTAGAAATTGTTTGTGTTATATCTGAGTTTACATTAATTTTCACATTTATATGGAATCAAAAGAATCATTTTTTAAACTAATATTTTTGATTTATTTAAATATTTATTCTTAAACACTTATAACACATTTTAAATAAGAATAAATTTCTATTTTTAAACCATTAATATTGAAACTATATTTATAACTAATTTGATTCTTAAAAATTATCTCTTTTTGGTGTGCTTTCAATTGCATGAGATTTTTTTATAAACATTAATCCTCAGAATTTCTTATATCTTATATTCAGATTTTATGTAAGAGCAGAGATATGTTTAATTTTGTTACATTAGTATTAAATGTTATGTCAATGACTTGTACAATGTTAAAGATCATTACTCTTCTGAGTATTTGTTTATTATTGTGTTACTATTACACAGAAGGTATTTACTACTTCCCGGATAAGCATTTTTTTGTCAATTAAAACTTTTATCACTACTAACCCATTAATTTTTTTCTAATTGAACATGTAAATCAAACTTTTTTAATTTAAGATGGTCGTCTTGGGAGACTAATAGACACCACGCATTTAAATAAACTGATACTTTTTAAACAAAGGCACATATTATAATTGTTTTTGAACATTTTCAAAAATCGGAAATATATTAATTTTCTGAAATATGTTGAGCGCTGCCACAGAAGTTTTGTTTAGAAAAATGGGTTGTTCTCTAATTTCTTTCTTAATTTCCACTTCGAAGCGAATGAAACTCAGCTAAAATAAGAGTCAATTGTAGACAACTATACAAAATTGCAGATACAGTCAAAACTGTTCACAAAATACCATTAGTCATGGTTAGAGTCTGACAAAGCTCAGTGCGAGCTGTGTCCTCAACTCCAATTTCTGAGCTGAGACCTGAGCTGCAGCTGAACCGCTTGAGCTTTGAGCTGATAAAAAATAAAATATATAAAGAAATACCTCATTTATCAAAATCTATTTATTAAAGAAGTATAACATCGAATTTGGGAACATTAAGAGATATTGTTTTGCTTTTTTATTATCATTTCTACGTTAGTTATTACTCAGTTCACATTCAGTCTATTTTAGTTATCAATTTAGTTGTGAAACTTCAGCTCATTAGCTATTATTCCTCTTAAGCTGCGATTTGAACTTAGCTCAAGCGGCGCTCAATGTCTGTCTCTTTTAAAAATTATTAATACTTTAAAACATTAAAGATTAAAATTTTTATCGTAGAATTATTCAGCAAATTATGGAGTTCTTATACCAAAACCCATTTCTTTTCTTAAATAAATATGGCATTTATTACAAACATATTTGATATAAATTTCAGTCAAGTTTTAATTTAGTTCAAAGTGTTTGCAATTTGGCGAAAAAGAAATTTAAAAATAGTTTTATTTGCGATTAAAAATTTTAAAAAATTCTCTCAATAGTTGTGTAACACGATTAATACAATTAAACTAAAATTTCATCAAATCAAAACATATTTTATTCAATTTCATAGTTATTACAATACAATTAATGAAAATACATAATTATAAAATATAAATTTTAAGCATTTTATAAACAAATGAAACATATTTAGAGATTTATGTAAATAAAATATTAAACATGTTAAATTCAAAACTCAGACAAAGCAAAGACTTCCACAATTCCAACTAGGTTTGCAATCATATTTATCTTTACATCTGATCCATTGATTGGTCAATTGAAGTCCTTTTGTAGTCCAACACCATTCGTTCCCAATCCCCAAAAAAGCGCATTTTGACCAACAATAGTCCCGATGACAGCCATAACTGTCCGATAAATCAGGAGAATTTGGACTTCTTATCGGCGGAATTTGTATTATTGGTGGTGCGCTCTGACCAACAATTAAACCAACAAATGATAGAGTAATAAAAATAATGAAAATTGTATTCATTTTTAAAACTTTGAAATAATCTTTTGTATAATGATTAAAACTAATAATTAACTTTGACTTTTATAGTAAAAAATGTGTGTAAAGAACGGAAACACAAATTTGTGGTGTCAATAAACTAGACACAAATGAAGATCAATATACTATTTTAGCCTATTTTTGCATTTATTGTTTTACAAACATTTTATTTGTTTACTTCAAACACTTTTTATTTCTTCCTTTTTTTAATTCAATTTTAAACTCAATATTTTTTTAATAAGATTTTAGTTTTTTATTTATATTGTAATAAAAATCATTATTTTTTATAATTTATGAGATTTTCATTCATATAATTATAATTGTTTGTTCTGAGCATAAGTTTGATTGTCTTATAAAAAAATGTATTATTTGTAATACATATTCATTTATAAACTGATTTTAAGCTAAAATAATAAAGCTTTATATATAGCGCTGTAAAGAGCTGTAAACGATAGCAAACACAGAGTTTGTACAGAGTAATGATGTGAAGTTAACATTACAGTCATAAACTGCAAGTTTAATAAGGTTTATTTAAGAATAACGGTTTCCATTACAACAAATTAATTAGTAATTTTTATATTGGAACATCTTATAATTTAGAAAATATTAGAAAATAGGAAAAATAATAACACTAACATAATGTAAAATTCATTCATAAAAGTGTGTGTGTGTTTTCAACATCACATTCACTTCAAATTAAAGTCAAAATGAATGATAGAAATAATAATATGCGTTGGAATAAAATATCAAACCTGCGACTAATTCGTTAAAGTGAACGGAATTTGATTTATGCTAGATTTACATTAACTGATTAGAGATCTCGGATAAATCGAGATAAAGTTGACAAATTGTAAATTATTAGATCTAATTTCGATATTGCAAAGTGTAATTTAAATATTGGTCTTAATAGTGAATAATTTAAAAGAATTTTGTAACTAATGAATTGAGGTTTAATAATGATTTTTAAGTGCGGTTATTTGTGGATGCGGAGCTAGAGCGTGTGAAGGCGAATGCGGGTGAACTTAGACGATTAACATGTTTATTTTAGAATAGTAGGTGGACAGACAGCAAAGACTATTGCCCAGATATGGCCAAGGGGGTGGGGGTGTACCACCCCAAGGTGCGAAATATTACCTTGGTCCCCCTTTGAGTTGTAGACCCAACCCCCATGGATTTTTGAATTTTTACCATGGAAGGGGGGCCAAGGTAAAATTTTCAAAAAAATATGAAAAAAAACTCAAAGGGTGAAAGGTAAAAAATTTTTTAAAAATACCCTTCTGAGCTTCATACCTTGACAATCTCTGCTATTGCCTGTTCATGGATGTTCATGGTATTATCAATTTAAAAACCAAACTTATTAATTAACATGCGGAAGGATTATATTAAACAGATTATATAAATTGATTTTTATGTGCAAAAGGAATTTTACATAATTTTACACGTTTTTACAGATTTTTACCTAAAATCGCCAACCCTAACTTTAGCTCATAACGCTAAGCAACAATAATTATGCTTTAAATACTATGGTAATTAGTTTGTCATTAAATGAATCATCAATTTTATCATTATATTCTAATGAATTGTAAAATATCAGTAAAATATAATGTAAATAAAATTAAGTAAATATATTGCAAAAAACTTGTTACATATCTAATTTCAAAATAGTCTTAAAGATACTGTAGTATTTTATGGTAATTATCATTAAAAATCTATTAATATTACAAAATGCTTTTGTTATATTGCATTAGTAACTTATTTTAATAAACAACAATTAGCTTTAAAGACTAGGGATGTTCTATTTGTAATTACATGTAATTTAAAAGTGTAATATTACCGTAAAATTACACTTAGTAAAAAAGTTACTTGTAGAATATTTCTTAACACTTGTGGTGCCATCTAGGCGCAAAAAATAAATCAAAATTAAAACAAAGTTTTAGAAATTTATTTACAAGTGTTATAGTCAAAAATGGGTAAAACAAATCATTTTAGCAAATTTCGGCAAAATAATATCAAACTTTAATAAATACTAGTGGCATTGGGTTTAGTTTTTTCTTTATTAGATTCTATGATTTTTCAATTTAGATAGAAATTTGTCCGTAAATCTCCAAAATTGTATTAATTGGTTGATGAACTCAAGTAATATAAAAGCTTTGCTCAATTAGTAAACAGCCACAAGAATATTAGTTATTCCAGGACTAGTGATTCAATAGAACGTGTATTTTAAAAACACGGAAGAATTCATTCAAAAATAGAAACCTTCACCTGAATACACGCATTGTACGATTATTGGGTGCTCAAACTTATTATCAATTAAAGCATTCTAGTTAGATATATAATGATGTCAATTATTTTCCTAATTCAGAAAGCGATAGTAGTATTGAATTCATTTATATTTAAATTTGACAGTATTTAGAATTTTTCAATTTTTTAGAGAATTTTACATATGTTTTGGATAAATTCCGGTAATATTACACCCAAAAAGATTTTTACGCGTAAAAGAGCAACCCTAGTAAAGACTAATGGTCATGACCTATTTTTATTATGTTTGTAATATTATTACGATAGTAAATATTATTTGATTGAAATTCTGATGAATACGTTTAAGAAATTTTATTATTTTAAGTATGGGTTCAATTCAAACTACGAACGTTTGTACCGTTTGTACCTTTTGCCTGCGTTTGGTAGTCGTATATATTATACAAAACCTTCACAATTTTATTTCTTATTATATCATATATTGAAAGATTTATTTTTGTATAGTATATCAAATTAGATTTAACACCAAAATGGAAACCTTTAGTGATTCAGATATTTTCACCACATCTAATACCAAGACTCAAATAAATTCATTAAGAATATTATTTTCAAAAATATCTAGTGCTTTAAAAGCAAACAAACGTCATTTATTTAACAAAATTGGAATTTTTGTTTCTGCAATTTTTCTTACGTATCAAATAATAGATTTAACAATAGATTATTCACAATTCAATACTGTTATTGATATGAAATCTGTATCATTAATTCGTGATTTGCCGGCAATCAGTTTGTGTATTAATTCTAAACAGCAAATAATCAATATTATGTCACATAAATCTCAAAATCAGTCTGTAGGTCAATATCTCGATCAACATATGGGATGTCTTTTAGTTTATAAAAATGGATCAAAACAAATGATGTATTGCAATGAATTGACTGCTGTTGTAGAGAGTATTACACCATTTGCTTATATATGTCTCACATATTTGAGTCAATTAAAAGATTTGAAAGAAATTCCTACAGAAGTAAGTATATTATTCATTATGATATATAAAGACATTAAAATGTTTGGTTTAATTCATCAAAAGAAAACACCTCCACATTTGTTTAGTGATAAAATGAATATTAAATTAGGTGAAAATATAGTGGACTATTCATATTTAATTGAAGAGAATTCGTTACCAGTTCCTTATTCTACAAATTGTTTCAATTATCCAAAAGAATCAAAAGATTCTCAAGTTTTCAATTCTAAAGAGGAATGTATTGTCAAAAGTTTGCAAATAAAGGAATATGAGAAATGTAAATGCAATCAAAAGTGGTTAATCAGTGGTACAAATATTGAGAAACATAGGAATATATGCAATGAATCAGTCAAATGTCAATTTAATTCAAAAAATTATATGCAGTATTTGGAAAAATATTGTAATAAAAATTGTTTAAATCAATATTATTTGGGAAGTCGTTTTATACATAGCGAAATAGGGCTGAAATTCATGAGAGGTATTATGGTTTATAAGAAATTAAAAACAGTTATAATATTCACACATTTACCTAAAATGAATTTAATTGAATATTTGTGTGCATTTGGAGGACTTGTTTCCATGTGGTTCGGGATAACAGTATTTCATTTTACTATCAATTTATTTTCAAATTTGAACAAAATTATTATTTCCCGAAATATTTTTAATTTAATCAAAAATTTAAAAATAATTATAACACAAATAAGTGGACAGTTGAAAGTTGTTATCAAACTATTATATATAAGTGTAATGTTATATCAAATAATTATTTTAATACAAGATTATTATGAATCTGAAACAATAACGCGCTTTGACGTAAAAGAAACAAAATTTTTCCCCAAAATAAAGCTATTGTTCAGTGCTCTACGTAGTAATTCTGAGAAACTGCTAGAAATTTACCCACAGATGAAAAAAGAGTTTTATGGCAAACCTGCATCTTATGAAATGCTATTAAACAAATATTTAATGCATTTAATTGTTGATAATAATATCACTCAATTTATCGAAATTGTGGGATTTGAAAATAAAATAAATTCATGTAATATTTCTTTCGCTAAAATGGTTACGGAATGTCCAAAACCAGACTATGGGATAATAATATATTCAGATTCTAGAAAAAATGGTTCGAACGTAATCAGAAAACTTACACTTGAAATAAGCATTGATCTTAATAAATTACATACGAATAGAAGTATTAACAGTGAACTCAATGGAAATAAAATTCAAAAATTGAGGCTAAAATTAAACGAACAGGGCTTAAAAATTTTAAGACTACACTACCAGGCAAATTACGAAACAGTAGCAATTAAAAATAAATATTTAAATAAAATATCATTTTCTGCATACACAACTAATAGATTGAATATTAAAGATAAATGTGTTGATGATGAGAACTCTCATTATTATTCGGATGATATATACCTTTGTGCCACTCATATATTAGTGTTTAATAAACCTCATTGTTGTGTACCTATTATTTATCAACCAATACATTTAGATTTAAACAGATATTTCATTCAAAATAAATGTCTATTTTGTGAATACCAGTTATCATCTCTCGAAGAGGTTAGAAAAGCACGAGAAATACGGAATAATTGCAAACCTAAGTGCCTCTCAAAATCAATAGACATAAAAACCAAGACTATAAAAACTGCATCAAATGAGACAATCGTAGAGATTATTCAAATTAAATCTCCGCGAGTTGTATATTTTGAAACATATAAGACTGATATTAATAGATTGGTATATAATTGCGGAGGAATTGCAGGACTTTGGTTTGGATTATCTCCTCTTAATTTAGTCGATTTGATTGCTTATTTAAATTATTTATTCATAAAACTTAAGCAAAAATTCATATAATGTATCAATTTTTTGTCAATATTTATTAATTCGATAGTTTGGGCTGCAATTAATTGACTGTATATAACACTGACTATGAGTTTATGAGTTTTCTGATATGAAGAGACGGAATCCTGAAAACGAGAGAAAAGTATTTGAAAAGCTTTCGCCAATCGCTAAGTTTTTGTGGATAATTAAATGGGATAATAAAATGATAAAGAGATTAAGAGCTGGAAATTTGCTTAAAGAATTGGTGAGAAATATGAAGAATAAAGAAAACACCTTTGAATTGATTACCTGTACTTAATTATAAATTATAAGCTAAGTGAACATTCTCTCTAATAGTTGTATCTCTTTTTTGTTGAATAATAAAGAATCTTAATTACAAACAGTAAGTTTTATTAACATAAGTGTAGTCTCAGAACTACAGATGAGGCTGTAGTCCTGTAGACTTGTATCACAAGTATGGTCAGGTCAGGTAAGAATATTGGCCGGTAGTTGTAAATAGATCCACAACGTCAGTGATGATTCATTCAAATTACCGCATTGGCAGCGAAGTAACGGATGTGCGAGAGATTAAGCGGAGAGAGAGAGAGAGAGAGAGAGAGACCGTAAACAAATATATATATATAACTCTATAGAAAATTTAAAATTTTTCCATTTTTAATAAATTTTAATTTAAAGGACATTATCAAAATAGAGCCGATGCCGCACATTTGAATGTAGTTCACAGAATACCAAACTTCATATCTCCCGCTCTATTCAAAGGACTTTTTTATAACTTAATTGCACGAATTTCTTACATTGATTTTAACAATCATTGGAAACCCGGTTCTACACATGAATAACAGAAAGCATTAACATCAACAATATTAAAATTGATATTTGGTTATCCATTGTTTGCAATCAATCAAACCTATGAGCAAATAGGTCCGGTCCTTACTTTGCCAAATCACGTCTCAGGAATGATATGTTTAGCGTTGCCAACTCTTCTATGTTTGATTCCTTGATTTTCAGCATATTTATCAATTTTTTCCGGGACATTCCGGTACACAAATATTCTATAATCACTTCTCTAAAATTAACATATACTCTATTCCGGGACATACATGGAAAGACCCAATCCTCCAGCCGGGACACAGAGGTTAATTCCGATACTGTCCCGGCCATTCCGGTACGGTTGGCAACGCTAGATATGTTGGACCACATTTGTTATACCAGTGGGGTCTCGAAAGTGTAAATTGATAGTTCCCTTCTATTCAGAACAAACATTATTTGGCAAATTTTTTGCCCCACAGAGAATTTTTAATCAGATTTTAGATGATATTTATATTTTTGGATAATAAGAAATACTTGAAAAATGCTGTCTTTCTAAAGAGTGATAAACCAACTGCGAAATACAGGCGTTGGTTCATTCAGTTATTCTGAATCAAGTTATATAAAACCTGAAAATCTTGAAACCTGAAAATGTATATGTGATGCATACACTTTAAAATCAATTTCGCCCTCTCTTTATATGCTATAATAAAGCGAAGAGGTGCGGCTTTATTATAAAGATCAAAAAGGTGCTTTTAAAAGCATTGTGCATGCATAAATGTTAAACTCAAATATTAATAAACTATACTTTTCATTTTTATTGCTAATCTATTTAACTTTTATTTATAATCATTTATTTGCATAAATTTTACAATCATTGTGTGTTAATGTTGTTTTGGAATATTAATGTTGGAATACCTGTAACTGGATTAGAAACGTATCAGGACAAATATAGATAATGTAAAATTTGCTAAAAATATCAAATTGTAATTAACAAAAATTTTAATAAAATAATATTTAATACCAGAAAACTCTAACGAATCCAGTATTTAATTATAAGTTCAATGAAGTACAGAAAGACCAACTTTTAAATACTTAATAGTCCTTATTGTTGCACAGCTTATAACCAAAAAACATTTAAATATCTATTGAAAGTGAGTGAACACATCTATTATTAAAATAGTGAACTTTTTAAACAGTGAACTTCTTTATAGCTGTGAAGCATATTATGCTCTACTGATTCCTATTTATAATAAACTAAAGGTTAATACTCTTAAACTTCATAAATACAAAACTAATTAATCACAATTTCTTTATTAGTCTCAAACTTATGGCTATTTTAATTCGGTATTTAATTAAATGTTTGTTTTCCGTCAAAACTATTTTGCATTTAATTTAAATTTACATTAGAATAGACTCTGTTTTTAAGCATTAAAATAAAAAATTAGTTACGAATGAGAAAACATTTTATACTTGGATACTATTTTTGATTCTCTCATATAATTATTTTCAGATTAACGCAAAAATAATAACATGAAATCAATTCTGAGTTAATATTTTAAACCGTTTTAAATCGCATTTTGTTATTTTTAAGGCGAATAAAAATTCATATAATGTATAAATTTGACTAAAATAAGGAAACAATTCACTCATACATAATGTGAGAAAATTGTTGTTTCACAAAAATTAGTTTCCTTTTATTTTTGAAAAACAATTTATTATAATTGAAAAGCGATTCATAAAAATTGTTTGAAAACTTTGTTTATGTCTTTGGTTATAAAGCGTAAAAAATTTCATGCATTATAATAAACAATATATGTTAGTTATGAATGAACATAAAATAGGGAATTAATAGATTTCTAGCGATAAGTAATAAATAAAAATTACTTCTCCTAGGAATCAATTTTTTGACTTTCATCAAATAAATGAACTTTAATTATAATATAATAGATAGAGAGATATCACACAGAAGTAGTTATTTATATTGGAAAGTATTTGTCAATCTTTGTTATGCACGATATTATGTAAAAATAGTTTTGTGACTATAGTTATGGCTCATTATTGAGGTGGGTGTGAAAGTTATTGTTTTGGTTTTTTCGTTCACTAACACATTAAGTAATATGTGATGAAAATTATTATTGGAATCATGAATGCATACTATACTGCACAGAGATCTACATAAATAGCATCAAAATAATTACACTATTTTAACTCAATTATAATCATATTTGTCTTTTTGTCTAATGACCGAACCCTTCGCTTTTTTCAAACTTCTTCCTGATTACTATGCTATGAGTGTCTTATAATATAATTTTTGAATATAAATAAAAGGCGAACAAAATTTAATTCATTTTCACTTCGGTTTTCATCTCATACACAACTAAAGCAAAACTTTTAATAAGTTGGATAACTATTTAATAAGGTTTTAAGTTTTATCAAATACTATACTGTTATCGGAGGAAAATGTCAAACAAATTGATTTTCTGTGGATTTATTCTGTTGGCTGTTATTGTACGGCATGCAGAATCTGGTGGTTTGTGAATCAAAAATTTTATGTGTTTATTGTGAAAATATTTGTTTGTAGTGAATATTTGATTGTTTCTCATAAGGACACGAAGAACATGGACACGAGGGTGGTGGTGGTGGTGGACACGGACCTATACTTATCAAGACAGGCGGTGGCCATCGTCGTCATCGGCAATCTGATATGTAAGTGAATAAAAAAAATTTACCCAAATGAATATGAAAAACAATAAAGCCTTTGTTTCTATTACCGAAATAAATTATAAGGCATTTAAATATTGAATAAAATATACGATTTCTTATAATTATTTTTTTATAATTACAATAATTGACTAGTATTATGATTGGAAATAACGGTAAATGTGGTGGTAGTCCAACCATCATTAAGAGCGGTGGACATCATAGGCATTCACAGGGAGATATGTGCGTAAAATAAAATAGAAATAAAAAATAAAAAATAAAAATAAATTAAAAATATATTAATTATGATAAATCTTTCTTTAAATTAAGGATATTATTGGGAAACAGTGGTAACTGCGGATACAAAAAGAAGACAGAATTCATTCCAATACCTTACCCAATAAAAGAACATGTCCCATATCCGATTAAAGAGCAGGTTCATATACCCTATCCTGTGAAAGAACAGGTTCCGATTCATATACCTATACCTATTAAGCAAGAGCATGGATGGGAAATGGGAGGTCATGGTGGTGGAGGATATGGGGATATGGGTCAAATGGGTTTTGGAGGTCACGGCTGGAAGAGATAGACCACTATTCATAGAACATAAATTCATAATTCAATTTTGTAAATGTTTTGTCTCATTTAAATGCATGCCATTTGTCTCATTGTTTTATGTGATATAATTCGTTATTTGTTTTCTTTGTCTGTACAGTAAGCTATTGTTGTAATTAATTTTTCTTCGATGAAAAATTTGTCAATAAAATAAGTTAAATGTTTAATTCCTTTTTCATTTAAAAGTCTGATTCTTTTTAATAACGTTATAACAAACTTGG
>JAQGCH010002814.1:0-11842 GCA_034699485.1 Nanhermannia elegantula
CTTTTTATTATTTTTGATGTAAAACAAGATTTAATAATAATAGTAAATAAATATTGATTTAACAGATAATTAATTTAAAAATAGAATTAAAAAATGTTTGACTTCGAAGAAATACATTTAAAAGCATTAATAAAATTATTGAATTTCATTAATCAAGAGTTCCATTCAATGAAAACAATAACCAAATTGTCTTCAAAGACATCCACAAAAACGAAATCAACGCCAAAATTAACATCAAATCAACTCTCGATCGTATCCATTGAGTTGAATAATAAACTGTTAATTATTGAGTCTATTATTAATTGTTGTAATTATTTTGACCAATACTTCAAATATAATTATAAATTCGGTAAATATTCAGTTCATTTTGTTTAACAATTCATACCTTAAGTCGGTTTGCATTCAAATTGTTGTTTAACTAAAACTTAATTTAATTGTAATTTAAAATATAACTATTTTTTCAAGAGTTTTGTGTATTTATAAGTTTTTTATAATTATTTAATTATTTTTGTCTTAATTTCAAGTAAAGGTCTGAATAACGGAATAATTACAGAAAATTAAGTTTTCGTTAAACTTATAATAACTGAAAAGTTATTTTCTATTATTAAACACTTATTTAATGATCATTTGATTTGAATATTAATAACAATTTTGTGTCTTATGTGAAGTGAACGTCAAAACAGAAGACAAGATATCGAAAGTGCATAAATGGCTTTCAAATTACTATCGAAGCGAGTTTTTAGAGACCATAGATTTCAAGCAAATAATACAAGAAATACCTCAAAAAGAAGAAAATTTGGACGAAACACAAACGGATGAATTGAAGGATAAAATAATCTATAATTTAAAATTAATCCTATTATTAGTTATGATAATATTCTATAAAGTGAGGCACTTATTCCCTAAAATGTTAGACTATTTGGAGTTTGCGTGGATTTACTTGTTTCAGTTCGAGGAAGAACTCGAACCACAGATTAATGTCGAAAATCTGATCGATTTATTACAGAATGAGTTTGTTTCCCAACGAAATGCAAATCGAATCAAATCTGAAATACTGACCAATGAATTAATACAATTGAATCAAATGATAGAGAATTTAGAGAAACAATACGAAGAAGAGACTAAAGAATTGATTTTTTTACAAAACGCTAATATTATCGGCAATTCTAGCGTTGGTAATAGTGGTCTACAAATAATGCCTCTAAGACTTGGTCCCGAGAAAACGCCCAAAACCTATATGTGTCCCGAATGTGGGAAAGCATTCAAGAATGGCTATAAACTCAATCGCCACCGATATGTTCATAAAGACCCGTCTGAAAAGCCCTATCTCTGTGATTGGCCCGGATGTGGGTACAGATCCATCGCTAACAATGATTTAAATCGCCATAAAATGATTCATACCGGAGAAAAACCTTATAAGTGAGTCATTGAGCTACCGATCATGTTGTTTCGGTTTAACAGACATTTCTTGTTCTGCTTTTTGGTTTAATTAGAGTATAATTTTTATTTATTTAAATTTTGATTCAATTGAATTCAACTGAAGCTTAATATTTTTTATCTGTTTCCCAACTTTTTATTATAACTGTTATCATCATTAGTATTACTGTTTGTATCACTTTATTAAAAAATATTGTTTTCATTCATATCTTATTCATATGAATTACTATTTCCCTTAATTAGTTTCTAACTTTTATTTTGAATTACTTTTGAAATGTTTTTAAAGACTTATTACTGTACATATCCTTGACTTTTGAACTTAAGTTTATTTCCACCGAACTTTTATTACAGTATTATTGCAAACCTATTGCACAATTTTTGTTGATTATTTCAAAGCTAGAGATGTTTCCCAAACTATTACTTGTTTTGAATAGTTTTGAATGTGTTTATAAATAATGTGCAATATTTCCTTCTATTAAAGCCATAAAACAAATATTTATTTTCATTTCTGTTGCTATTAAAAGAACTTTTTGAATGCAAATAAACTTTGGATTTAATTTTATGCACAGATGCGATTACGAGGGGTGTGAGCGCAAGTACGCCAGACCTGACAAGTTGAACCACCACAAGAAGATCACCCATAATAAGGGCACTCTAAACAAGCCGTTCTCTTGTGATTGGCCCGGATGTGGATATAGGACTATAGCCAACGCAGATCTCACCCGACATCATATGATACACACGGGAGAGAAGCCATATAAATGCGATTTCGAGGGCTGTGATAAAGCCTTTTCCCGACCCGATAAACTCAGGAATCATAAAGAGAAGGCCCGACACGAAGACTGCTCTGTCAGAGACGAGAGAATGTCTATTACTGTCTGTCCGGAGCCTGTTTGGCAGTAAATCCTTTTCAAGAGCTTTTATTAGTATTATTATTGTTTCAAATGAATACATGTGTACTGTAATTAAGACTTATTTATCAGATTTAAAAAAGTTTTCCTCAATTTAATTATTTGTTATTAAGTATACTATTAAAACATTATAACGATATAACTATTTAATACTGAACTTAATCTGAGTTTTGTTGATATTTTATAATTAATTATATTCTCTAATAATAATTTGCATTAAAATTGATTCAATTTTTTGAATTTATATATAATTAAAGAGAAATAAAAACATTTGAATCTTAAAAGAGATTAATTCTAAACTTTATAAACTTATTAATTGAAAGACTAATTGTTTTAATGCTCAACACTTATAGTGATTGACAGAAATACTAATAATTAATTAATTTTGTATTCAAATTGTATTAAAAGTAATGTAAATGTAGTGGTAGAGAAAGTGCAAGAAATCTGGTATTTTTGAGCCCATACACACATTCCTAATGATAGATACACAAGAATATAGTGATGAGCCTTTTTCGGGCAATAAATATGTCTAAAAAATCAATAATTTTATGTCTAAAATGAATTTTTAAACTCGTGACCGAACATACAACTGAATAGTCGTATAGAAAATGCAGATAAACGTAGTCTTAAGGCTATCGATGCTATTGATGACTCATACTATTCAGCACTGAAAGAGACAATGCTTTCGGATGATCAAAAAACGTCTAAATGTTTACCTTAAAGTACGTCAAAGAATTGGCACTTTTTTGAACTTAAGTCGACTTAAAGGCGCACAAAGAGGGCGTTTGTATAAGAGTACATAGAGCTGGGCGCATGTGCAGTGGGGGCGGAAGTGTGGGGGTGACAAACGTTATATATATACGACTCGTTACTTACAACGCAAACCTCTAGTCTTGTGTGGATTGGAATGCTTTGAAACCAATGCTTTTGAACGCGTAGTAAACGTTTGTAACGAACAAAAGCATTGAAGTAATAAAAATCAATTGGAATAAAAACATAATTTATGTGAAGCTTTTTTGTTGTTATTGCGTATCAAATCACATGACGATTGTGTTCCGCCAGAGAACAGGCTTTCTCTCAAAATCAACACTTATTTGAAAAATTAATTTTAATAATAATAACAATTAATAATAGTATTGAAGTGTAGTTTAATAACAATCTGAATATTCTTCGTGAATATCACAGAAACACTCGTCTTAATGATTGTCTGCAATAACGATATGTTGGAAAAAACGGAAATTATTGTCGAGAATGGAAAGTGTGCTGAAGAGGAAGAAGTGGTCCGAACTGCGGATGACATGGAAGAAGAGTCCAATAGTTTCACAGTTGACCTCAATTTTAATGCAAACCAATCAGTGATTGATTTGGAGAATGGCCTCAAAGTGATTGACGGTTGTGTTGAACCGCCTTTTGATCCGCCAAAAGACAAAACACTGCGGTTTACGAATCAGTTGCAGTTCTTGAGAGTAATAATGACTAAGTATTTGTGTAGATATAAGACAGCTCTGCCTTTCCTTAAACCTGTCGATTGTATTAAACTCAAAATTCCCGACTATTATAATGTTATCACATGTCCTATGGATTTGACTACTATTAAGAGACGGCTTATGTTCTTATGGTATTCCTGTGCTGAGGAATGTCTGCAGGACTTTAAGTTGATTTTTACCAATTGTTTTAAGTTTAATTCTGCTGACGATTTTGTTTACAAAGCCGGACAGAAATTAGAGGAATATCTCAATGAAAAGCTTAAAGACATGCCTACTGTTGAAGTGGAACTCCCCTTACCTTCGAAGCCAAGTGTTGTCGACAGTAAGAAATTTATTACTGAAGAATTTCAAGAAGAATATCAGCTTTTCTTTCAATTATTTTATAGTCTTTTCACTTAATAACTCGTTTTTTAACAAAAAATAAAAATCAAAATTATTTCGAGAATAGAATACGATTTTCTTTTTTCTCATTAACTTATTTTAATTATTAAGAGCTTTTCTGTCATAGAATTGTTTTTTAGAGTATTTTTAATCACTTTTCTATCGATAACTTATTGAAATTACCGGTAAATGAGTTATATTATTATCGGTTCTCTTTTGAAATGTTTAGTTGAGAAAAAAGTAGTCAAACGTAAAGCCGAGTCCACTACTGGTGAACTACAGGACTTACTGATTGCCGAATCAATTGCTGGCATTAATGGCAAAAAGATGATAACCCGTAGAGAACACGGACTGCAAGTGAAGAAACCGAACAAAGACTTGCCGACACCGATCGCTTCTCCGCCACAACCGCTACCAAAAAGAGTTCCTTTGAATAACTCAATGAAGCACTGTTTGGAAATAGTGAAAGAGATGTTCACTAAAAAGCATAGAGAGTACGCCTGGCCTTTCTATGAACCTGTCTCTGCACTACAATATCCCGATTACCTCAATGTCATTAAGAGACCCATCGATTTGAGCACTATTAAGGTGAGGCTCTCTTTAGACTCTTTTTCACCAAAAAATTACTTTTTTCTGCTTTCCTTTCATTTTATCATTTGTTGCGTTTAATAGTTTCTGTCTTTAATCCTTAGGAGGAATAGAGTTAAAGATTAGATATTTTTATCGCTTATTTTGTATCATTTTCTCTAACCTTTGATTGTTTGACACAAATTCTTTATTCAGAAACCTATTTATCAGTAAAAAGAATACAAATGAGTCTTATTTGTTATCAATAGTATTACAATAATTGGATTTTTATGTTTATTCAGAAACACCTGTATTGATATCGGAATGAATTACTTAACATCTATACAGATAATAAATAAATTAAATGATATATCGATTAAATGTTTATACACTGCATGAGCTCTTCATATACTGTAGTAATGAAGAGTTTATTCAAAATTTTTTTAATTTTGAATTTCATTAAATTAATGGTTTGATTACAATTATTTCAGAGTAATATCGAAAAGGGTCAGTACAAGAGCGTTAAGCAGTTCGTTAAAGACATGCGTCTAATGTTCACTAATTGTCTTAAATATAATAAACCTGAGGCTCCGGTTATAGAACAGGCCAGAAAACTAAGAGTAAGTCAAGGTTTAAGAAAATGAGAACTTTAATAGTAATTTTTGATCAAATCTAAGGAACATTTCGAATACTGTTGCGCGAGAATACCAGAAGAATACCTGAATGAGAAGTTGTCAGTAAATAATATCAATAGTCATCAAAATAGTGCTGATCAACAAAATAGCCATAAAACTAAAGAAACCGAAAATAGTGTAACAGTGAACGGAACTGAGAATCAGCAGAGAATGGAAATACTTGAAAGTCAAGTCAAACTATTAACTTCTGCGATGTCAGTTCTCACCGGAGTTAAGACTAAACAATTGAAGCCTAAGAACGGAGTCAAACGCCAGAAAGTTATCAATCAGTCGTCAACTGTTAAGAACCGAAAGAGAAATCAAACGCAACAAAAACAGAAAGTCAATAAAACCAACAAAAGAGAGTCACCGCTCAAGAAGAAGCATAAGTCAGATGAACTGGATTTTGATGATGAAGGCGATAATTCAAACCTTTCATTAGTTCCCTCTCCGATTGCCTTTCAGTATAACGATATGCAAGACTTGAAGCAATTGAAAACAGATCTCGAAAATTTAGATGGTATGCAATCTTTGGCTTTATTTAATTATTTTCTCTGTCTATGTTAACACAACTTTTCCTATTACTCAATCATAAGATTCAATTCCTATTAAATATGAAATTGATTTTAGGATTTGATGAAAAGACTTTTAATAAGTTCTATCTTAAGGAAACTTAAGTTTCAATTTAATTGATTTCTTCTTTAGAGACAAAAAATTAGATCTTTTTATTAATAAAAATAATTTCTCACTCCTGTTCTCACTTATAGCTGAGTTGAGTATTTTTATTAACTTAATTATTAGAAAATGATATCATTGTGTCCTTAATTCTGCAATAATATGAGGAAAACTTTTTGATTGAGAATTTCGTAAATTTAAAAAATTAAAATTCACTGTCAATTGTCTAACAATGCTCTTAATTACTGTATTTAAAATACAGTAAGTCTTTATACAGTATGTTATAATACCTGAATGTTATATGAGTTGCGAAGCATTGCAGACCACTATTAACTTATTAATTAAATTATTTATACATAAATTGCTTATTATAGCCAAGGATTTGAAGAACGTTTTGCGAATACTTCAGACAACAGAGCCGTCAATCAGATGCGATGACGACGAAAATATAGAAATCGATTTCGAGATTCTTAAACCCGAAACACTGATTGCTTTGAGAAAGTTTGTGTCTTCGTGTATGTTAAACACAATACCAAAGAAGAGTAAACGTAAGACAAAACTCCATTTAAATAACAAAACAGTAATTATAACACTAAACACGTGTTCTCCTACTTTGACAGCCTCTATAAACGAATCCGAATCGAATAATAAGAGTGCGAACTGTGATATGACTAATGATAACACGTCTAAAAGCGATTCATATCTGTTTCCGTCTTCTCCACGGCTTAGTGAGAGCTCAAGCGATAGTGAATCTAATTCTTCATCTGATAGTGAGAGTAGTGATAACGATGAGGACTAAGATTACATTTATTGTTAGGTTTTGTCATTTTTCTTCTTTTTTGAGGGAAAAATATTTGAAAGTCATTAATTAATTGTATTTTTCACTATATTATAACTCATTCGTTACACAGTATATACATATATATAAATATTCATTTTATTTACATATTTAACTCGCTTTTTGTCATTATATCCTAAAATGCGTACTCTTTTGCGTATTCTGTTGTATAAAATATCTTATTTTCTGTTAGATTTTCGTAATTTCATTGTTATTATATTTAAGATTCATTTGTAGGTCATTTTTGTAATTATTTATTCAATACTATGGCTGTTTAAATACTATCGTAATTACTATATTATAAGTACAAAAAAAATAATCCAATTTTAATGAATTTAAAAAAAAAATATCGAAATTTAAGTCTTAGAAAAAAAATTAAACAGTAAAAAAAAGTTTTCTTTCTTTTAATTATAACCACTATCTGTAAACTGTAGCTTAGATTTCAAATTATAAGTTTAAACTATTTTTTATAATAATTATAATTAAATAAAAGTAAACTTTGTTCTAAATATTTTATTTAAAAGCCAAAGAATGTGTTCAATTCATTTATTACTTCATTTACAGCATTGTCTTTGTGATTACTTCTTGTAATAGTTGTCTTAAAGCGATATTCATTTGAATCTAACAATTGGTTTGCTTCACATTTTTGCATTTTTTTAATTAACTCTTTCTTAACATTGTTAGACATCTAGCCATTAGTGATTGCATTCAGTATTTTATTTACAATTTCTATTCTAATGCTATACTTAGAGTTGAGAAATATTTCTCTTCCTATACCTCTTTGAATCATTGGACATATTGAATAAATTGAAATACTTTTTAAACTTTTGTTTATGTTAACAATCGATAGAATAGTTATCAATATTAGTCATTATATAAAACAGAAATGAGTCTTTAGTTGATTCCCGTGTCTGGCCATAAGAGACGCCGTCATCGAGTGTTTTGGCCCAAAATCTGTTGCCATATGTTATGTCTGTAAACGCTTTTCTTCTGGTAATGCATGAAATTATTTTGAGGTCCTGTTCATTAAAATGTCATTCATTGAGACCATTGTGTTCTTAGTCTTCGTGATCACTACTTTTGGTAATAGCAGTCGTTTTGTTAATGAGATAATTATTGAGATAACAACTGATTTGCTTCACAGCAGTCGTAACCGTACTTATAATAATAATAGGTTTGACTCATGAGTGAGTTGTCATTAATATTATCATTAGTTGTAACCAAATGTATGGCATCTTTTGATTGACCGAATAGTGTGATAACTCTTCCGCAGAATTCCATTAATTAGTGATTAGTCTTCTCTCAAGACATGACTTCATAACAAACTTGAGACCAATAGAATCGTCCGAATCGGTGAATATTTCTGATCATTATCTCAATTAACGCTCAAATTGTTTGTTATCATAATCATAATTAAAACATATATTTTATAAAAACAAGTTTTACAACCAAATAAAAAATTGTTTGCTTTTTATTTACTTTATTTATATTTTAATTTAAATTATTTATTAATAAACAGTATTATGAGTGTTGTTATGACAACACTCACAATATTATAGTCTTTGTTTACTCAGTTTTGAGCGCAATTTTTAAATCACATCAATTCTTATTTTTGCAAAGTTTGGTCCATTAGTTAATTAAAATCATTAAATTCTGTTTAAATGAATTAAATCTTATTTAATAATAGGTATAAAACTTTAACTGAAGTTAATTGAAAGCCAATGAGTTTAGTATTTCTGCCAATGAGTGGCTCTGAAAGCAATTGTTTACATATTTGTGTGGATTTGAATTTGAATTTGAATTTGTTTTCATTTATTTAAAGTCTGAATAAAACTCATTAATACTTAATATCAATAAATGTGTGAACAATGTTATGATTGTTATAAACAATTAATTACTAATTGTATTGATTGTAATATTTATTAATAATTATTAGGATTTAATTAATTATTGACAACAAAAATGTCAAATATTGTCAATAAATCAGTTCATTCGTCGGTTTTTAATAAACTAAAGCCAGAAATCGTTAAAAGCGTTGAATTTATTTGTGTTTTCGGTAAAACTGGAAATGAAGTCATATTTATCACAAATAATGATAAAGTCTATGCATTTGGTGATAATAAATACGGATGTCTTGGCTTTGGACACAACAGTGCTGTCGAAGAACACAGAGAAGTGAATGAATTGTCTGATAAAGAAGTGGTTGATATTCGTTATGGTTTAAGACATGTGTTGGCACTGACAAGAAGTGGTTCATGTTATTCATGGGGTGATAACAGGTCCGGACAATTGGGAAACAATACAAAAACCAATTGCTTTGAACCAAAACTTATAAATGGATTAATAAATGAAAACATAATTGCCATCAGTTGTGGTGATTCTCATTCACTTGTCTTAACACAAACGGGAGTTATGTATGGATTTGGTTGTAATAAATACGGAAGTATAGGATGTAATGATAATAGAGAATCCATAAGCAGTCCGACAAAAGTGTTTGGTTTGGATTCACATAAAATTGTCTCAATATCTTGCGGTGAAGGACATTCACTGGCGTTAACAGAAAGCGGAGAAGTCTTCAGTTGGGGTTATAATGGTTTCGGACAATTGGGTATTAATAATAAGTCCAATCAAAACATTCCCACAAAAGTTAATCTCAATAATGAAGTCGTTATTAAACATATAATTTGCGGACAGTCTCATAGTCTGTTATTATCAAGTGATGGATATGTTTATGCCTTTGGAAGTAATAATTGGGGACAAATCGGAAGCGGATATAAAAAGATTCAAATAATTCCTATCGTAATAAACAGCGAAATGAAATTCAAAGAAATCGCTTCCAATTCATTGTCTAATCTGTCAATTGGTTTATCAGAAAACGGAAAATGTTATGTTTGGGGCGAATGTCGTAATGAAATGATCAATAATGAAATGACTCCTAAAGAGACTTCATTTCATTCAATTGATAACACATTTGCTGTTTATTCAAAAGTCAAAACAACTCTTCATTTAATTCAATTTCAGTCGAAGCCAAAGAACAGAGTAATCGAAACTCTGATCCAATCCTTCAATAATCCAGAAGAGAGTGATTTCAAGATCAAAGTCGAGAACAAATACATTTATGTCCACAAAACAGTTCTCAGACTCTTTTGCAAACACTTTAAGACAATGCTATCGGAGAACTGGTCTGAAAGCGAGTCAAATGAGATGCAAATAAAAGACTATTCTTATGACGTTTATTACGCTTTTCTTTACTATATTTATACCGATTGTCTCGATATTAGACCTGAAAATGCTATGCATTTATATGATTTGGCGAACAGTTATCTGGAAAAAGAGCTCAAACAGAAATGCGTTGACATTACAGCCCAAGGTTTAACTGTTGAGAGTGTTTGTGATCACTATTTATCTGCTCTTAAGTATGAAATCAAATCACTCAAAAAGTCGTGTTTTGAGTTTGCGGTCAATAATTATATGGATATAAGTATTACTGATTCGTTTCAAAAATTGGATAAAAGTATTAAAGAACAACTCAAAACAGAAGCAAAAAAACGCATCACAAAGAAATTTAAATTGTGATAAATATTTCACATTCAATATTATAATTATAATTAAACATTTGTTTTGCGATTTAAATCATTCATATTTTGTAATAAATACTAAACATTTAATATATGAATAATTAAAATATAATTATTTCAAAATTTTGATTTCGGTTCAAACTCTTCTCAAAATTGTTTTCTGTATAGCATTCAAAAAGTAATATTTATTGCATTTTTTGGGATTATTTGCGTTTCTCAACAAACCGATTACGAGCTAATAGGCATTTATGTCTCAAAATTCTTAATCTAATGAAATTCGGACTCATATTCAACTCAGGGTTGGATTAAATGCAAGATAAAAATAGGAAAAGTCCATAACATACTAACCCTACTTATAATCATACAATTCATCTGACAATAGAAACGAATCCCTTAAATAAAGTGAAATCTATTTTTTCTGTAATTTCTACTTTATATCAAGCATTCAAAGAGCAATTGCTTATCATTTTAATAGTTATATAGTTTAATAAAAATATTTTGGTTATAAAATGATTACAAAATCTAAACTTATTCTAATTGAACGGTTTGTGCCAACAATTTCTCTAAATTAGTTCATGATTTATAGTGTTTTATGGTTTGAGATCCAACACAATCTATTACCGCTATTTCTTATTATTTCATTTTTTAAAATGATTTTTAATTTAAACAAAAGTTACCAAAATTTTTAAAATAATTCTCATTTGAATCATAAATTTTGAGGACTGGCGTATAGTTTGACCCACTTTTTCAATTCTTTATTGTAAGCGACTCTGTCTCGTGTGTAAAGTTGTCCACTTTGGCCATTCAGTGCTGAATCAGGGTTGGGATCAGTCAATAATGACAGTATGGATAGCATTACTTTAAATACAGTATAAGCTGAAGTCGACTGTGTTTTAAGAATATCAACACAGATCTCGAGGACTTGAAACCTAAAGACCTCTGACCTCTATATCAACTCTTTATATAAAACTATTTGATGTTTAAAAACTGTAAACAATAATCTCAAATTACAATATTGCACACTATTGTGTAATAAATAGCGCATAAACAAAGGCTCATTAGTTATTATAAAAATGTTGATAAAATAGAGGTTCATGACTAGGACCTTGGTCCCTGGCCTGGACCTCGAGGTCCTGAACCCTACGGACCTCGGACCCGGACCTGAGTTCCGAGGTTTGGGTCCGATAGGTCCAGAGATTAATAATGCTTAGTAGTAGTCATAACGAGTATACATCAGCCCAACTCTGATATACTGATGATGTTCGACAAGTTGTATGTCTTAGCAAAAGGAGGT
>JAQGCH010002815.1:0-11834 GCA_034699485.1 Nanhermannia elegantula
GACCAGCACATAGAGCGGCACATAATTTTTAGCTTTAGCGAGAGCTAAAATGACGTAAATCAGGCTCTTTTTGTGCATCTATGATATCGCCTTTTGGTGTAATAGCATAATAGCCTATTTGGGATTCATTTGTGAGCAGTCACATGAAACAAAAGTAACTGTAAAATGGGTTAAACATATTTCTATTACTTTTAAGATTTTTACAATAATCGTCATACTATTCATGAATGTATTGTACTTTATATCCCTTTTAGAAATAGTAATTCATATGAATTAAAACAATTAAATCGAAAATATGAATGAGTTATGAATAACTTATGACATTCACTTTTAAAGAAAGCGTAAAAATTGTTTAAATCCCTTTAACGCCAGGTTTGTTTCACATTAAGCTATTTGACTACATTACTATTTGCAATGACAGTCTGATAGAATTATTAGACTATTAGGCAGTACACCGTACACCTGGCAGGAAAGCAGGAAAAAGGAGTTTATTGAAAACGAACGTTTTGATGGCTCATGAGTACAGCCATGAGTACAGATGGCTCATAGATTGCATTCGATAATGTCGATTAAAATGATTCATTTCAAAGTCACAACAATTGGTCAAATTGTGTGATTGGACGACATTTCTGTTTAATAGTTATTACTTTTATTATTCACTCTAAAACTTTTCAACTATTTTTCCATTTTATCAATAATTACTAGTATCACAAAATCAAAGCATTAAATAAGTCTTCGCTCCTTTTTCTCTGTGAACGGAAACTATTTGAGTCAATTATTCAATCATAATATTATAGCGTATGAGATAATTGAAGATTTAAAAGTAAACGAGTTTATTACACGAGAAGCTAAAGTCGTAAGTGCTTTGAATCCTTTCAATGGAGAACGAGTCAGGAATTTCTAAGTTTTTACCATTAGGAGTGGCCTCATTTGAAGGACTAGAAGGAAACAATTTGGTCTTAAGTTATGTGATACTATGCCTCCAGTAGAATATCATTCCTGGAACTAATTGTTGATTCGAAATTTGCGAATCTTTTCAATTTAACAAAAAGTGACCCAAACTTACATCATTTTTTCATGAAATAAATTGTAGTTTATTTCTTTAGAAAAACAATCTCAATATGTTTAACAACTCCTGTACAGCATACCCTTTTCAGTTTAAAAATTTTTATTAATTTCAGTTTGAGTTTAAGTTTATTTCAGTTTTTTAACGTCTCATATTAACATTAAATTTACATAAAAAAACTCGACTTTTAAATCAAAATATGTAAGAAAATAGCTTTTAATCACATGCCAAGGTATGGGTTTGCCTAGGGCCCGGCCCCCTCCCCAAGATTATAGAATTTTAAAATCGCAACTTAGTTCCCACGTTGACTTTTTTGTTTCCAAAGTGTTTCCATTGGTCCTTCTTTAATTTTTTTTAAATTTTAAAAACCCTTTGACTTAAAATAAAAATTCAGATTTGGTTAAAATTTTAATTTGTTTATACAGTAAGGCTTTTTTATAACTGGTTATAATTAAATTTATCCTTTAATTGGTCAAAAAATAGCATTAAAATATCATTTGTTTCTCTAATAAGGAAAGAAATTAGAATTGAGTTTAAATTTAGTTTAGTTTACTCAAAAAGCTCTGTATAAAGTAAGATATTAATAAAAATTTTAAATGCATATAAAGATAAGGATAACGAAGAAATCAATGTTTATCACAAAATCAGGTTTATTTCACTCTTAATTTCTTAGAAATTAGACTCAAATCGTTTGAGTTTAATTTTAAGTTTTTTAAAATTTTATTTGAATTTGAGTTTAAGTTTTTTCGAAAATTATATTTTAATTGAGTTTAAGTTTAGATAAACTTAAACTAAAACTCAAAATAGTTTGAGTTTACTGAAAAAGCTCACAATAGATTTGAGATATATATTAACTCTCTTGCTATAGTCGACTATTGAAGTGAGTCCCAGAAGAGGATCGTTAAGAAAAATAATTTCTCTAGAAAGGGCTTAAGTATTAATATAAAAGAACTTATTGTTAGATCATAATATGATCATTAACTCCAATATTCATATTAGTAAGTCCTTTATGGGAAAAATATTTTTCTTTACCTTCCCCTTCTGGGACTCGCTTTAATTGTAAACTAGTTTGTTGTTTCTGTTTAAAGTAGAAACTGATGTTAAATGAACTCTCGTTATAATTAGTGTTGTTTCGCTTATCAAATTTGGATTTGTCTGACTTAGGCTTAGTCTTAAGGGAAATTTTTTCTATTTGTCTGACTTACGCTTAGTCTTAAGCTATTAGTCATAAATTTTCTTAGTCTTAGTTTTAATCTTTCAAATATTCTTAATTTTTTATTAATTTAGGTACAAATTTTTAAATTTTAAAGACATATATGAAGATATAGTTTCAAAAATATTTGAATTTTATGCTATTTGAGACACAATTGAGGTGTTTCAAGTCAATTAAGACTAGGTCAGACATTCAATTTGGCTTAGTGTTAGTCTTAAGCTAAGCGAAACAACACTAGTTATAATAAACGGATTTCTCTTGCATTTGGCCTTTTATTATAATGAGAGTTTACTGTATAATGAACTTTGAATATTAATAATTGAAATCAATTGATAAAACGATTATCTAACCTATAGATCAACAAGAGTTTGATTAAGGCATTAATTGTAATCGATTAGACAGACATACAATTGATTAAATGAATACATTATTTTAAACTTTTCATTCAATAATTGTTTTCTCAGATTAATTATTATAATGAAATTGAAATAAACGAAATGATCGATATAACACATTTTCGTTCTGAAACACTATTTTATATTCATTCATAATCATAGATTTGAAATGTTTTTTATTTTGAATCAACTTTTACATAATATATTGTATAATTGAGCCTCTTATTTAGCGGTTTTATATTAATTTAACGGAGCATTTCATACCACCATTTCATTTCCCTCTTATAGCAAACTTTTCTCATTTATGTTTTATGATAAACACTGATTTCAATTATTTGAAAACTACAAAGTTTATAATTTTTATTATAGAATGGCTTTGTTTTACCGTATTTATCTTGCTATAAAATATCTAAATTTCCATTTTAAAGGGTTGGTATACATAGAAACTAGACGTCGCACGTAACCTACTTGTGACGGACGGTAGGATTAGGCATAGCTTATAACTATTGTAACCTAAAAAGAGTACACTAATTTGTAGAAATGATGAAATTACTTAATAATTTAGAATCATATTCAATTGATAACAAATTTTTGAACAAATTTCTTTCATAACTTTTTTCTGGGATAAATTCAATATTTTAATAGTTTTCAATGCTATCTGGGGCTGAATTGTCGGTCGAATTGTCATGGAATCCACAGACAAGTCCCACTCGCGGATAAGTGGTATCACTAAAATATATTGAGAATTTCAGTCTTAGTTAACAGATATGTCGCACCTCACGTATAAGTCGCGCTATGTTTACGTTCATATATTGAGAAAGAGTTTGAAATAAACATTTGTTATGAATAGCACTGACTCAAGTAATTTTTGTGATTAATGATTAACTCGAATTTTGAATAATGCAAAATACCCGTAAATCATACTCAACTGCAAAAATAACTAGAAATCTAATTGTATCAGATACTGACTGAAGGGTTTCATACATTCATTAAAAATGGGATACAAAGGCGCGCACAATATAGCGAAGTTTGTCAATGGATTTCGTAAAGCAGGCATTTGTGAGTACAATACTGCAGACAGTTCTAACCCCATTCCTGTAGACAGGTTACAGCGCGACCAAAAGGGAGATCAAAGGATGGCTTGTTTTTGGCTTAAAGTTCATTATATTTTATATAAATAAATGAATTTTGTCCAAAATGCTATTTATGGAGGAATAAAATATGTCTCATTTTAATCCTTATCACCTGTCCGGCGCTCATTTCATAAAACACCATGGATTGGACTGTGATTAACTAAAGCGGAATTTACCACTGAATCGCTGCCCTTATCATCACCTAAAGAGTGTTCCATTTGAAGAATTACCGGATACAATCATTGAAATAGTGGACATATTTGAAGCGGATTCTAATGAAGAATTTGAAGGATTTGATTAAATATTTTGTATAATAAATCATTTGTTATTTCATTTTAAATTTCAATAAAATTTTTGATTTTGATTTTCACGTATAAATCTCACATCACCTATAAGTCACACTCAGGAGGCAACCTCGCCATCACTAAGTAACCGATTTCAAAATTTTTTTTAATTCACTTCCTGTTGAAATAATAAACATTATTGACAAGAAAAAATTTATTGAAAATGTTAGACTTTTTGTAATTTTAACATAATATTTTTAATTTAAATTTGAGGTCATTTTACGGGTTTCGACATAGTTCCTAAGTCCATGCTTTGAGCTTAATAAATTATTATTATTTATGTTTTATGAAAATAACTATGTATTACTATATATTGAGAGAAATTGTGGGGAATATAACTAATAGGCTGACTGGACTCAACGATTTAAATGACCGTTTTCAACATAGTTTGGTATAAGATTGTTGTGGGAAATTTTATTTTGAAGTCGGTTACTTAGTGATGGCGAGGTTGCCTCGTCAGTATTTTCTTAAGATTTTAACTTTTTTGCAGATAAGTCGCGACTTGTCTGAGATTTTAGGGCATACAAAAGTAATACTTTAAAACATTATTTTATTGTATTTTGATTTTAAAACATAAATTTTTTAAAAATAAAGTTTTAAGTTATAATAATTCTAAATTTTAATCCCGTTGTTAATAACTTATTGATAATAAGCTGGAAAATATAAATGAAAACATTAATGAGTACAATACTAATACTAAGCTACTATTAAAGATAAAAACCATTTCATTTATCTCTTTTTTGACAATTTAAATCCGATTTCAACCGAAATCTTAATTTTCTAAGATATAAAAACCGATAAAATCGAAATTTCTACTTTGTAATTCCCAAAATATATAAAACCGAATTCGGTTAAAATAATTCCTCCAAATATAACCGCCGATTTGAAAAATTTATTTTAACCGGTAAATAAATGTCTGGTGTATAATTAACAACTGAATTAACAAAATATATGATACAATTAGGGTGACCACATCTAATGTATTCCTAAACTGGACATAATCTGGACAGCTTTAAAAATCAAAGGGGGCCAAGCAATCAATTTTTTTAAAAATAGCCCAAAATCTGGACATTCCAGCTGAAACCTGGACGTGTAGTCACCCTAGATACAATATAAAAAGATAGGAAAGAAAGCTTATGACTTGAGAGCCTTGTTTAGTGCAAGTGAACATCAAATTTTTGAGGCGCATCTGAGTGACGGAAATCCGTTCCTTGAATTAAAAAGTTTAATGCAATAGTCATTTTTTCTTATCAATAAATGACTCATAAATGATATGTGAAACGGCTTTCTGTTCCGTTTGGGTTCATAATTATTAATAATGTTTAACATTCTTATAGTTTATGAGGAGATGATTAAAAAAAATTTTTTTTTACAAATAAATTGCTTATTTCCTATTACAGACAATTATTGCACTTATATTTACATTATTATAGGTTTTTTATCTAAATACTAATTATAAGTTATATAAATTATTTAATTTGATATTTTCAAGTTGTTAAGGGAAAAACCAAAATGTGTTTCAACTGTTTTGGTATGAATTGTCTTCGGGAACGACTCAATTGAACTACTTTTCCACTACTTTTAGTTATTGCAGAGCTATTGAATGCTTCGCTTTTACAGTATTTTATGAATTTATAAAATTTTCATATATTACACATTTATTTTTAAATTTTTATTCCGTTTATTCAATAATCATAGTATACTTATTTCGCTAATTCTCTAATTTATAAACAATTGTGTGTTAAACTTGAAAATTTGATCATTTTAATGATGTGAACTTCATTTTGATTATTGTTTAGGTGTAAACACTGAACATTATCATTGAAAAGTAAGTGGGAATTCAAGAATAATACGTTATGACATCGATTACAAACAATTTGCTTAAGAGTTAACAATTTTATGTTCAGTTCATATTAGGTCAAAAAAGAAGTTATAACTTATAACTAAAAACATGTTGTCAGCCCACCAGTTATTTAGTACGTCTCTTAAATAATTTTTTAGCTAATTTGTAGCACTACTCACTAGAATTTGGTATATGAGTCAGATCAGACTCCAATCATATTTGATGAAAGCTTTTCTCTTAAATAAATGGGTGTATGCTTTTCAATGAAATAGTTTCACACATAAAGACTTCATCTAATATTGTATTAATTATAGTTAGAAGAGATACCATTAAATAGATAATGATTCAAAAATTCAAGTGTAAGTTAATGTAAGTTGCGTTCAATTTTCTGTGATTATAATTTGTGAGCCAAACATTTTTAAAAAATTTATATCAACATAAATTATTTATATTTTAGTTATGACCACAGCCGTAACTAGTGGTGGGCAGGGGGCTATAGCCCCCTAAAGATTTTTGAACATTGAAGTGTAGGTCTGTAGCAATTTTAAAAAATTGCCATATTGGTTTTTTACCTATGTTTAGCCCAACTGTTAGTAGCCAAACTGAAAATCTCGATTACGGCGCTGGTTATGACTTAGATTAAAGTGTCCACAATCGGCATTCTTTTGTCATTTCTTCTACAAAATCATTCATTAAATCACGAAATAGCGAAATACAACATTTCTAATAACTCAGTTACAGTTATCTAACATACATGCACCAGACATGCACCAGACATGCACAAGGTCCGGACCTTTGGTGGGTAGGGGGGGGGGGGATTCATTTCAGAATTTCTTGAAAATCTAAGAGGGGTCAATTTCCTAGGAGAATTTTTTTTCTCAAAATGCGTTTTCCCGCCAAAAAAAATTCAATTTGTTTACTCAAATTTTCTTGGAGGGGGCTCAACCCCTAGACAACCCTATGCCTTGTGAACGTATGCTATCTATAGAAAGCTGACAAAGAGTAGAATGTAAACCTTGAGCGCATATTTCTTGAATTATAGTAATTTTCATGAAAGTTGTACTGTTAACGTGTAAAGCCTTGTTGTTATGGATAATCTTTATTTTCCGCTTTTCTGAGTACAAAATTCACGTTATAACTCGCCTTATACTTAACTAATAGTGAGAAATGAATATTTCAATCTATTTCGCAGAAGAACGGAAGATGAGACATAACGCCGTATTACTTCTTTTAATGCAATCAAAATCTAAGGGGTGGTGCAGACAGACCAGAATTTGCACATATCTGCGTTCCAAAGGATTGATACACAATTGTAAATGAGACAGCTATTTAAGTGTAATTACAGTTTTTTCTTATTATTAAAGAGGATTTTAATAAATTATGAATACTTATGCCTATATTTGATGCTTAATTTTAACTCAATTTTAATTAAACTTAAAATACGTTTTATAACTGTAGATAAGACACGTTGATTGAGGTTTGTTTCAATCATTTTGTCAAAGTATTCATATTGACTGCACTGTCAAATATAATTTTAAATGACTTAATTGAAATCTACTCAATACTGGTACAAAGGCATGCAGTTTAAGGATTTCCCAAAAGTTTCTGATCTATCGGTATTAAACAATAGGTACTGCGGTATTATAAATGTTAATACATAAGTAATGGAATAATTTAGTTTATGTTAAGTATTTTAAATTATAATTCAAATTTAAGAAATACTAAAATAGAATAACTATTTTTATTTCAAATTTGATTAACAATTTTATTTCCTTTAAATAATATTTAATAAAATAGATTATATGCACATTTTTTATTCAAATATTTTTGTTTTACATATTTTATTAACGTTAATAAGATTGTAAGAGAAAAAGTAGAGGAGAAGAAAATTTATGGCATTACTAAAGTTAAAGGATCTCAAAGGACGTTAAGTTTATTCCTCCTTCGTATATATTTATCTATCACGGATTGCGACTGGTCTTGAATATATATTAATACTTATTAAGGGTTCATGTAATTCAAAGCTTATTTTGTCGCCTCTTATTCAACAAATATAACCTTTTGGCGCTTATTTAGAATGTGTATCAATTCCTTTGAGGATCTGTCAAAATACCATTACATATTCAATTCAATTTTAATTATTAATTGTCATGTTATAAAATTGCACAGTTATTTAAAAAAAACTTAAATATGTTCATAATGTAAACTAATCTACAATTAATATCTTGAGAATCTCTGGGGGCCGGTGCCCCTTAAGCCCCGCCGCCTCTAGGATTTAGGTTTGTGGGCCAGCAATAGGGAGAAATATCAGATTAGGCTATTTTATCTGTCTACAGATTCTGTACAGTCCTACACATAAAAGCCTCAAAATGCTTGGGCCCCCTTTGACCTCATTATTGTCTCAACAATATCACGTGTTTCACAGAGTTCAAATAAAATGTTATGGTCTTCAAACAATGTTCCTGTCAAATGAGCCCTTACATTATTCAATTGTGTAAGTATGGAAAATAATTCTCTTTGTTCGGGTTTGCCGAGGGTAAGGTGTAGATAGGGTTTACACCCCCACCCAAGATTTTGAAATATTAAAAAAGTATACCTTGATGTTTTTTATCCTTGAAGTATACCTTTGATATTTTAACAAACGGAAAATTTTTAATCAGGTATACTTTTTTAATTATAAAAAAATTTTTTAAAATAGGAATTTTAATAAAAATCAAAATTAACTTTTAAGTTACGCATTCTAACAGTTATTTTAAATTATTAGTTAAATAAATATAATTAAGATAGAAACTAACTATATAAACGTATACAGTACTAATTAAATATATTAAATACAGATGTTTGAGACTCAAGGGTGTTCTGATTTTGAAATTTTTGAAAATTCAAGGGGGGGGGGGTCAAACTCCTTGTATAACATTTTTTCACAAGTCCCGCCAATAAATTTTAAATTACTGATATCAAGAAATCTAGAAACCAAAGGGGGGACTAAAGGAATTTTTTAAAAATTTTCTCAACATTATTTTTACTCATTATTAAAATTTAATTATAGAATTATCTTTATTCAGAATTTTATGGGTCTAGAAATCAAAGGGGGAACCAAGGTAAAATTTCGGAGCCGAGGGGGGTACCGACCACTTACCAACCTGCCTTGGGCGTCTCTGATCTGTATGTTGATGAATTTATTAACAACATTATTCAATTCATAATTTTTAAATATTTTTCTACAATTAAAAAGTGACCCTGATTAAAATTTTCAAAATTTGTCTAAAATTAAATCGCCAATGGTATGTTTTTTCAAAATCTCAAAATCTTGGGGGAGGCGTGTACACCCTGCCCTTGACAGCCCCTGATTTCATAATAAAATATTCTAATCCTAAATTACGTTATTTTAAAAATGAAAACCCTTCGAAGTTTTATCAATGAAAAATTTTTCAAATTAAAATTTTGAGTCATTGGAGATGTTTATTACAAGAATCTGGGGATTGCAAAGCCTTAATTAGTAGTATAGAGCATAATCTCATTATATATGAGCTTGAGCTTCATTTTTTAGGGCGCGGTTGAGCTCAACATTTTGCAGTGACATTGGGCTTTGAGCTATTGTAAAAAAATTTCTTTAAACTTATTTTTTTTATTCAAAATAATATCAATTAGAACACCAAACATTATAATTTTAATCTAATCTTCGAAAAGTTTTATATACGGTATATCTGGTTCTAAATTGTAAGAAAGTTTCGTTTTAGCTGCTTTTAGTTATAAGAGAAGCGAACTGCTATTAGCTTGAGCTGAGCTGAGCTATCATCATCATGAGCTTGAGCTTATTTTGAAATATCTGAATTAGAGCTGGGACAAGTTCAGATCAAGCTCGAGCTTGTCTTTTGCTCTTCACTATTAATCAGCATAAACATCAGCAATAATTTAATTTAATAATTGTTGTAACTATGAATCACTTCTCTGTATTTTATCCTCACTAACAAATAATTACAAAAAAGGATTAGAGCTCTATAGCCTTTAAATTATTTGTGAATGAATCAAAAGGATTTCCTTCTGAAACGTATAGCAGAAAATTGATCCCCCTTTTTATTGGCATCATTCAACTATCCCTTACCAGAAGGAACAACCCTTACTATAATTGCTTTATTTAAATTAATCGATTAAATAAAGTATATTTGAAGTGATCATATGTTAATTTCAGTTCAATTTATCAAATTTTTAATATTCTAAAGCAGACAAAAATGTGTTTTTAGCCGACAATTGAAGATTTAAAATGTAATTAAGTTACTTGTGATGAACCCTTTTTAAAAACCTAATTGTGAATGTTTTGTATGAATGAATTGATATCAAATTTTATTTTTAATTCAATTATGAATAACTCAAAGTTTTCCAAATAATCTTTTGAATTTGAAGATTGTCCATAAAGACCATTATTTAAAAAGTCATTTCTCCTAAAATACAATTTTTTATAATAATCAGGATATTGAAGCACTTGAAGAATTTTCAGTCCATGCTTTTTTATTGACATCTTTACCGATATATTTGAGAGATCACATCCTTCTTATGAGAAAATATTTTCTTTTGCTATTCCATAATAATGATTATAAAAAGCAGATCCTCCTTAAGGGCGAATCATTGAAAAATTCCAAACACATTACTCTATCCTTACTATCGCTTAATTTATTAAATGTTCAGCCCATAAGTTATTTGCATAACATTTTAATGCAATATTTTTGAGATAAAAATCCGGAAAGAGAGGGTTAAAATACCATCAAAGTTATTGCCCCAACTCCTATGCCGCCGGTTATTGCCACTGATTTGCTATTCTGCTAGTTTTATATTAAGGTATTGACGATTATATAGCTTAATGCACGAAAATCCGCAAAAAGTTTTAAGCAGGGAATTAAATTTTTTCGGCCCTTATTTATTTCCGAACCTAACGTATAATATATCGATTTAAAGCAAAATAATCAATCTTTTAAATAGAGTATAAACAAATCCTTTACAATAAACAAATGGATAATTATAGCGCGAAGTTTGTCCACTTATATAACATGCAAAGGGACAGACGCTTACAAGTGTTTGTACGGGTACCCGATAGCCCACCCCCAAATTTGTTATATCGCTAGATTCAGCTGATCAAACTGCGCAATTTGATTCCTCACTTGACTACCTCCGACCCGAATCTGACCACTTCTGGCTAACTTCCGACGAGAGTGGCCAACAAAAGTGTAATTTTTAAACACTTGCCAGCGCGTTACCGACGAGTAACGATCAACAAAACTTAATTAAACTAAGTTAGGGTGTCAGGTGTCCAGTGTCGAGAACGTCTTCATACCCATTTTCACTGGATCTACCTAGAATATTACACTTGTTTTTTTGATAGCATTCTTACTCCACTTCAAAAGTGTATTGCGGCTGAAGGCGTGACCATAAACTTATAAAAATTTGGAATAATAATTCTCATATATATATTTATTTAGGATATAAATTTCATTCAATTATTTTAAGAAATAAAAAATATATTTTTAAAAAACTTTTTGCGGATTTTTATGCGTTAAGCCATACTTAAGCTATTGTATAATTGAGACTAACGTTGACACTTTTCGGTGTGTGATTCCTTATTTTTGCAGCATATTTATCAATTTTTTACTGGACATTCCGAGACAAGAATGTTCCGTTTATTCCGGAAGTTTAAGCAGTACCTATAATGAGGTGTGCATTATTTCAGTATCAATTATTTAATCATAATTAAGAGTTATTTACTTATTTTCAAGTATTTTAATCAATTCGAATGTCTTTTAAAGATTTTTATCCTGAAGTAATAGTTTATAAGTATAGGTAAGACA
>JAQGCH010002816.1:0-11832 GCA_034699485.1 Nanhermannia elegantula
TGCTCACATCAGTTAAATTTATGGATCGAAGCTTTGAGTGCTTATAAAGAATATTTTTATTTTTATTTTTTTTTGTAAATGATTGCAAAAAGAAACAGAATTATTGTTCCTTTTGATAAACTGAAGTTTGCAAAAAACAAAGTAGAAGTAAACAAAGTTAATACTAAATAGGGTGCACTGTATGCTAATATCGTATTGCATTAATACATAGAGAAATCGAAACCAACAAAGTATTAAAGGTTTATATAGAAATGAAATTATTACTCACTAATGAAATAACACAAAAATTATATCTAATTAACATTTAATTAAAACTCAATCAAAAAAAATTTAGAGAAAAATAATTTTTGAAAAATTAAATTTAAAAAGCGTTAAGTTTAGAGTTTCTTTGACAGTAGACTTATTAAACTTATATTTTGATCAGAAAGTACATTAAGATTACTCTTAATTACTTTAATTTACTTGAAATGATTATTTTCTGATCTGTTGGTGTTTGTCCTTTGCTTGCATTGGATCTTCTCTCGAAGGAGAACTTGCGTGCAAAGATACTTCTTGAGCCCAACTGCTGACTACTACCTGAAGATTGGATCGGAGCCATAATTTTGTCGCTCAATTGATACCATCCATTACGTTTCAATATTTGCAGAAAAATAATGAAAGATGCGATCGATAAGTACACAGATATAATAAACTGCACCAACAAATAGAAATGAAATATATTAAACATCGAAAAATTATCAAAGACTCCGAAAACGCTGAAGGCTTCAAAATTAAATTAGGAATAAATTAAATTCTACTTTTACTGCAATTGCTGTAATATATTATATTCTTATACTTTTTACTTTAAATTATTTTACATTATTTTAGATGTTATTAATTCGAGAATACAGCCAATTAATAAAAGGTATGACTTGTGAAGACCAGAACCGACTAAAACCAAGTAATCGGCAGTCATGTCAATGAGGAATGTGAAGAAATATATATCTAATACGATGTATTGAATTCCAGTCTTTAATAATGTTATTAAATTGAGACCCAATTTAAACAAAACTAAATTGACTATAAAGACGATAATCAGAGAACATCTAAGAATTTTATTAATTATCGGCATTTCTTTTTTGTCTCACACTTTGTGTCGCTTTTGGACTATTCATGTTTGATATGATTTACAGATTTAACAGAACCAGAACAGGGTTGGAACAGAACAACTATTCTTTAGTTTTTAACAATCAATTAAACTGAAAATTTGATTTAAAAATCTCTAGTATAAGAAGCGCATAATAACATTGTTACCCTTTAAAGCATTCTTTAAAAGTTTATCTAAAATTAGAATTCATTCATAACACTAAGTTATTAGATATAATGTAACCTCAAATCAGATAAAATACTAAGTTTCTTAAAGAATATTATTTTTTATCTTTTCATCTTATAAAAAGTTATAATTGAAACTTAATTATGCGTTCATTTTGTATATAATAAAATTAATTTTACACCGGTTTCCTTTTATCAAAAGAGTTCATTTCAAAACCAGTTAATATAAAATATTTATTGAATTTGAATGATTTCATGAGATGAATAAATTTTAAAGTGAAGACACGATAATAATAAACAATAGCAATGGTGCAGTTTAAGGAATACCTCTAACGGAAAAGTAGTTCAGCAACGATTTTAACTTTCATGGATTTAAGTTTTAAGTGCAAGATAGCGTGCGCCAGACATGAGGAAGGGGGATATGGTAGGGGTTTACCCCGAAGGTCCGAAATTTTACCTTCGTCCCCCCTTTGATTTGTAGACCCCCCCCCCCCCATGGATTTTTGAATTTTTACCATGGTAGGGGGGCCAAGGTAAAATTTTAAAAAATTCTTGAAAAGTTTTTTAAAAAATAGTACCCCTCCCCCTCCCCCCGATTATTCATAAAACATCTTTAAATCGATTTTTAGATTAAATTTGATATTCTTTTTGTTATAAAAAGCTATTACCTGTTTTCGTATTCAAATCTTAAAATTGAGTTTAAAAGTAGTTGAAAGTAATTTGAGTCCATTTTTGATTGTAAAAATATTTTAAAGTCCAAAAGCTTTACGAGAAAATGCTATGTTTTCTTATACAAAAATTTGGCAAAGAAGCAAAAGTTAATCATTTGTCACTAGGGTGACCAAGTCTTATGAAGTCCAAATCTGGACAGCTGAAAAAATCAAAGGGGGGACCAAAGAATAATTTTTGATAAATTCTTATTTTGAGAAAAACTTAAAGAGGGGGACCAAGCACTGTATCTTTTAAAAATAGCTCCAAATCTGGACGGTTGGTCACTCTATTTGTCACTAAAGTTAAATTTTTACAAAAAGTATGACAAATAACTTGTTCTTCTATTCTTTTCTTTATCAAAATCTTATCTGTCTTTAGTTTATGATTGAGATTTTGACCCATTTTTTGTTTAATGTTAGTATCTTTTAGCCATACATAGGATTTTTCGGACCTCAAAATCTTAAAAGCTTGTCTGAAGTCAGGAGCTTATAATACTAATGCTTCAAAAGAGAGAACCGAAGAAGTAGCATGGTTACTCATTGTCTCCTCGAGTCATATAATTTAAATAATTTTGACTTAAAAGGCTTAAAAAGTGATTCAATCTTTAAAATCATTTCTTTGAATCAAATTTTTGTAATTTTCATTGAGGAATGAATATAAAAATAATACTCTCTGTCCAATATTGAGTTCCTTGAGAATAGAAATAGGGATTTCTCGGAAAATTCGAAACCTACTTATGATACAACACTTATCTTTAGGCTCTCGATGTGCTTAAGGAATGAGCTGGTGCTGAAAGAAGTCTTTTATATCAATATCTCTTTTGAAATGCCAAACTCGCTGTTACAGAAAAATTTCAAGGGTTTAAATTGTAAACACTATAATGGGAAATAAATTGAGAAAAACGGTAACTGGAATGTGATGTAGTGCTGGTTTGCCACTCACTATGACTCGGCTTAAAATTGAACTTATTCTTCTTGTCAGTATTTTTTTGTATTCGCATCGCTGAACATCGCGTGAAATTTGGCAAAAGATAGAAAAAATCACTAAAGGATAGAACACTTCAATATTTCAAATCAAAGCGATTAAGGGAAAAGATTTCTCTATGGTTTCTCACTGTCAGACACAAAAGAGTAACAGTCAGTCACACAAACATAACACACAAATAACATCTTCTAATAATCATATACTTCCATATTATTAGGGCATACATGAAAAGCTTTTGTTCTTAAAAGCTCTCTGCTTTTCATTCTTTACATATAATCTCTCACTTAAGTCTCCGCCTATCGTGTAATGTGTTTTACTCATAAAATTTTATCCAATTTAACTTCAATCGATTTAATGCGACTTATGTTAGAATCAAAATACAATAAGATATTACATTACTGTTCTAAATCTCACATTTCCTTAAAGTGATCTTAAGTTAATTCACTAATTTTTTTACTCTAAAAATTATTTTTTGTCTCTAATATCACATTCATTTCTAAATTAACTCAATTGTAGAATAGTTTGATTCAATTAATTGAAGGAATAGTTCAAAACTGAATACTCGATCAATAATTATATTTGAAGTAATATAAAGTTTATTCAGTGAAAGATTTAGATCTATTTTTATGGTCAGTTAACCGAAAACCAATTTCGACTGAAGGACATTATAGACAGAATGCAAATACGCTTTGATAAGCACTAAGAAAATAATTTAAATTCATTCTAGAAAATGGTCCGCAATAAAAAATTGTTTATTTATGCGAATGCGCCCATATTTATGAAGTTGCAAGAAATAAATTAACTCAAATGTTATGTTTCTATCAAATATTTAAATAGATTGAACAAATTCTATGGGAGAGCTTTACACAGCTTGCAAAAGAAGTTTGATATGCATTGTTAAACATGATTGAAAAAAGAGTATTACGAGAATATGCTTGGATTCTATGCTGAAATAACTATTGACTCTATTTAAAATTTATTTTGCGATTTGATATCTTTCACAAAAGATGTGCCCAAATAAAAGTTTTTTATTTTGAAAAATCACTCAAACTTGTAGAAAATGATGCTCTCGTTTAATTGTATGGGCTATTTATCTATAAATAGTTGACGATTTCGTCGATTCTTTTTGAGGCGAAAGTTATTTTAGGAAACAGTCCAACATTTTGGTTGCTTTAAAATTTATTTTTGTCCATAAAGGGAAGGTAACACACCATAAGAAATAAAGTAGGTTTATGGGAGGCATTAAAGCGAGAGGACATCATATCTGAATCTTAACTCCAGTTTTTTCCTCTCATATTTATGATTGTCGTTGAGCTTTGCAATTGCTTTTTAAGCTCCTATAACTCCCATCTTAGATAAAGATAATGCGATGACCTGATGTCGTTATCTGCTTCATCTGATGAACAATAAACCGCTTTTTTTATGTCTCAATTCACAACTGTTTTTCTCTTTTGTTTTTCGGTCTTTTCATACCTTATGTTCTCAATTGAGTCAATCGATGAATAACTAAAGTATAGGTTCGATATGGGCTCAGAGTTTCGATATATTCTAATTTATGATCTTCTATTCAACTAAAGCTAAAACAATAGGTTATATAACAATAAGTATAACACACTTTTTTAATACTATTAAGATATTTATCAAAATTATGCGATGCGTTTAACTTTGTTTTAATAAATTAATTGCCCAATGAATTCATGAATGAAATAATATTTTTGTTAGAAATAGTTTTTTAATCACAAAAAATCAATTCTAAAAGTATTATTAAAATATATACTTTAATATCCAATTTTAATTCATTAAAGAGATGCAGTGTTTGAGTATCATTTTTCAATACAAGTATAACCGACTCATTTGATTTACTTTTCAATTTTTCACAACAAGTATTGATGTTTTTTTCCTATAGCTTAAAAAATTGTACTAAATATACTGTAAGAAGATTTTAAAATGTTTTCCTGAGGCAAACAAAGCAAATTCAATGAGAGAATCAAAAAAAATTTTTTAAGAAATATATTTTTTCAAGGAATCCATTACTCATTAGCTTTAAAATTTATTTATTCATGTTTTCTATCATATCTCTGGTTCATTATCTTTTAGTCAATACTAAGATACGCAATGATTGTTTCAAATAATGGAATATGTAATCTCTGGTCCAAAGCATTAGTTTAATATATATTACAGTATATAATGCACTCAAAGTTAATCCGAAAAATTTTTAGGACATTCGTTTACAGAATTTAGTATTTCTGTGCTTTTTAAGTTTTTGATTATAAACTTTTTAACACAGTTTATACATCAAATTCTGGATTAAAGTATTTTTCTTAAGTGTCATTTTCATTGGTTAAAAGGCAATCATTGAAAACATTGAAATACATTTTTAATGAAATACTAATTGTTGTAGTGAATGATATCTATGATTTGTTTGGAACAATAGCTCGGGATTATCTGCTTAAGCGTCGCATAAAAATCTAATTTATAATAATATGTCTCGAGTCCAACACTTTAACATAAATCATAATTTAGATTTACCTGTAATTTAAAAGTTATTTACATTAAACTTCACTAAAATTAATTCAAAGAAAAACTGCTTAAATATACTGAAATAATTACTCATAATAATGGTCCCAAAACTGACGTCTCAGATAACAAGTCCATTGCTATCCCATTGAAAATTACCAATACTTAAAAAAATTCTCTGATTTATTGACCATTGGATCAATTAAAATGGTTTTTAACGTTTATAACGAGTCACGAAGATTAAAGGTTTTCCAATATGTTACGGCCGCTCTCAATGGGTTTAAAATCTTGAGGATAATGGAGTATAAGAATCCTTGAATAAAAGATTTAACTTCAATTGTGGTTTTTTAAATTTTATTATGAAACAATTCATTTTAGCTGACAATACATTTAATATAGAAAAGTTACAATCGATAACATTATAAGCCATTGGATCCAAAGAGTTCTTCATAATTTGGTATCTGGGTACTCCCCGTAACATTAAAAACATCAGTTTTTATAATTTAACTAGTGTTTGGTCAGTTCGGGTTTTTTTTATTTCTATTCAGTTTCTATTCAGTTCTCTTTGAAAATGTTAGGTTTCTATTCAGTTTGAGTTAACTGACCCAACACTAAATTTAACATATATTTAACAGGAAATGACTATTACGCAAAATAGTGAATATGCTTAATTAACAAAATTTTCCATGAAATCAAATATCTTCAAATTTATCTAACTTAAATTTTTAGAAAATATGCGTAAATCGAGAATGAAAAACTAGGGATAAGCCACTGCCTAACAAATACAGAGCTTTTGAAAAAGTAGGAAACATAGGTATAACCTTGATTAGGCATATTAATGTTACACACCTCTTTTGATTTAGCACATATTTAGACCTACAGATTAGAGGTCTAAAACATAAGAATTTTTTAAACCCGCACTCGCCCGCACCCGATAAAACTTTATTATAAGGGTGGGAATAGTTATAGAGATGTCAGTTTGTTTCGTGAAAACAATCCCGAAGTGCCGACACCGACACCTTCAGAAATAATGAAAACAGTGCATAAATTTGAAAAAACGGATCCGTAGAGAATAAAAAGTGAACTGTCGCCCAAAAACAGCCACAAATGAACAAAAATGGAGCGAAGATTAAATAAAAATTGATATCTTAACATAGAATATAATACATATAAATGTTTGTAAACGTACACCTATTTTACGCAAATCTAATTCTGCAAATTGAATGCCATTTATAATCAGAAAAATAATTTTTATTTCTAATTTTGAAAGCTCTACGTAATAAAGAATTCGTTAAATACATATTTGGCTGAAGTAAACAAATTTTGAAGTTTATATTTTTTTAATACTCAGACAAGTTTTCCTTAAAATAGAAATCTATTAACTTTTAAAGAAATATTTTTTGAGAACTTCAAACAAACTAAAAATTGTAACAAATGGAGTACTTTCGCTATTTATAGGGTTTTCAGCTCTCTATTAAACTTGTGCTACGATTTGATGATTCTTTTGATGATTCACATAAAGAGTAGTAAATGATATTTACTCAAAAATACTTAAAATAAGGCTGAAAGCTATCAACTGTTTATATCATACTTAGTATACTCAATGTGTGTACTGTATAAAAAAGCAAAATCTATTCAATGAGAACAGGAAAGAGAAAAATACATATATAATAAGTTTTGACAATTTTATTGCTATATCTTATTTACTATATATCTCATTACCATTAAGTGTAATAAACACGGAAATGCGTGAATATTCCGAATTGTCATTAATTCTATTGAATATTCTCGATTTAAATTTATCATTAAATCGTTTTTCGCATACTTATTGATTTTATATTCTTCTACATCATTAAGAGGTGAAACGGTATATAAAAGGTTATATAGAAGGGAAGTATTGTATCTGTATATAGAAGGGAAGTATCCGTACAGTAATAACTTTGTTCAGCTTTACTAATAACGGGTGTATAAACTGAATGTAAAAGTAAAAATCGGATATATGTAAGTACTGTACAAAACTTAATCGTTTGAAATTGAAACCACTTGAAGCCATGTTCCATAAATTCTATTGAGAACATTTTTTTGTAAAGGTTTTTTAATCAGATACAAAATTAGACCCAAATATTTTTAATAAATGAATAATTAAAGTAGTGATTAATGTACTGTATAAAACAATAGTCGATTTGAATGGAAATGCTATGGGAAAACTCATTCTACAATATAGTGCTGAGATTGTGATAATATTTTAATGATGCTAATAGTTTATTAAATAGTTTATTTATGAAATAATTTCAAATCCTGTTGGGTCTCAAAAGTTAATGAAACAATCAGAATTACAAATGATTATTGAATTTCAGTCATAATTTCAAGTGCTCACACACACACACACACACACACATATATATATATATATATACATACATACATACACACATACATACGTACACACCTTGTACAAACATTTATTTATAGAATTTTGTTTAATTCTACAAAATTAGAAAGTTAATTAGAGCTAAAGACAGTGCCTTACCCAGAAATTTTTGGCTGTGGGTTATACAGGAAAAATTACAAGATTTGATAATTTTAAAAATTGCTACAGATTTACACTTAAATGCATGAAAATGCTTGGTGGCATTGGCCCCTTGGCCCTTAGCTGGGTATGGCACTGTAAAAATTAAAAAATTAGTTTTGACATTATTTGATAATAGTATAAATATATAGAAAAATTGCTTTAACTCTTATACAAAATTATTTGAAAAACATAATTTGCTTTGTAATAAAAGAAGTTCGGTATTAAGAACCGGCACCAAGAATAGCACAAAAGTAAAGTCTTGCTGAACAGTAACGTACAACTGGAGCACTGGTACCAGAAAACAAGAGAACGTTAGAGAATAAGAAAACAGTACAGACTGCTAGAAATCGATTTTATTTGATGATGAAGTGGATTTCAGCACTGCATTGATGTTGTTGTTGTGCTGATTCTTTTAGCCCTCAGGCAGCCCTTTGCCAGCTTTAACTATACATAGAGACCCCTTAACTCATCGTTACAAATGTGCTTTTGACCGAAATATAAACCTATAGATCACATTATATGACATGAAACCAGTGTAAATACTATAAAAGCAAAGCAGAAATCGGATAACATAGAAATTGAGAAGAAGTCATGCTGTTTGTTGTTCTAATGCGTGTTCGCAAAATATATACGTTTTACTGCTCTTTTTCTGATCAATACATCACTCATTTGTTTTACTTTCTTTTAAAAAATTCATTTATCATTAGTTAAGCAAATTTTGTCCCAGAAATTAAAATATGAGACTAATTAATGGAAAAATGCTTATTATTAACATTTGACTTGAATATAAAATTTTTGCTTCACTTTGACTTTATATCCAATTAGTGGTAAAGCAGAATATGATAAGTATTACATAAACTAATAATACACTCTGTATAGAGTTGGTCTTCACTTAATTATTGTGCTATAGCCTGAAGCTTAATAATTTTGATTTATCTGATTCGCCACAAACTCTATTTAGACTCAATATTTTCGCCAAAATTATAAAAGAGCTGTGACTTTAATTCAATTTTTTAGCGCTGGCTTTAATTCGCAAACTTATCTCTAACTGCTATCTGAACAACAGCACAGAAATAAATAAATATATTTTCGCGCTTCAATTTATTTCGATATCTGCCATAATAATCATTTGGTTGAATCAGCGAAGTTAACTTTTTTTATCGCCAGTAATACTCAGATCCAGAATTTGCTGCCATGTATTACCATTGATGAGAAGTTCAATTATAGCGCTCACCGGACCGTATGAAAGATGCTTCTCCTTTCAAACTTTTTATGCACCCGTGAGCTCATGAAATAAAAGACCGTATAAGACATCCAAGAATAAGGATTTAGGGAATAATCATATAATAAAATTCTTAAGAGGAATAGAGAAAAATTTCGCGCGAAAGTAAGTGTCTATCGAATTGTTCGCCTATGAATTGATGTAATGCCAGTCATTCACGACTGGCAAATGCCAACTTTGATCGCACTTTTGTGATAACTTACTCTTTAATATATTGAGTCCTTATTCAAAATGTAGTTCTCTAACTGTGGCCATTGTAAGAATAGGCTAAGAATTGGGCCATTCGTTCACAATTAAAATGAATCGATGGCATCACTTCCGCTTAACTTAAATATTATATCGAATTATAATTTTGTAAACTAAAAAACATCAACTTTTTGGTTATACTTATTTTTCTATATATACCTAATTATTAAGGCATTGCAAAAAGGCATTTAAAAAAAGTCGAAAAAAGTGAGAAAAAAGGCAAAAAAAAGTCAAATAAAAGCGAGAAATAACTAAAAAAAGTTGAAATATAGTGAATCTTTGAATTTTAAATTTGTGTCTTTTCTAGCCTATTGACCATTATTTATATTATACTATAATTAAGGGGAAAAAGTCAATAAAAGGCAAAAAAAGTCATTTTCAGTGTTTTTGACTTTTTACGACTTTTAAGACTAAAAGTCAAACGCAATGCTTTACTAATTATATTACTATTCAGGAATAGCAAGTCATTTAAATTGGTTTCAATCTATAGACAGTGATGCATGTGCTCGAGCTCGGGGAAAATAAAGTGCTCACTTTTTATATGTGCTCGAGTACAGATCATCGAGTCAGTAAAATTAATGTGTTTAAAGCCTCTTTAATAAAAATTTGCTTATTTTATTTGAGCTCTAGTTTGCTTCTTTTATTATATATATATTCTAAAGCGGGTGGTGTCATCATTAAAAAGTGATGCAGAGTTTCTAAAGATTCTATGTCTAAATTCTTTAAAACAGAATAATTCATACCTTTATTTGAAAATTAAAAAAATATATACTAAGACTTATTGCTCGGGCGACAAATGCTCGAGCAGTGCTTTTCCTCGACAAAATCAGATTTCTCGGTGCTCGCGCTCGCCAACGAACACTAAGTCTCGAGCACTGTGCATCACTGTCGATAGGAATGAGTTTTTTACTCTTTTTTATATGAGTCAAGAGAATGATATTTTAAAAGAATATTTAAATTTAATTAACTTTATCTGTAGGCTGAGCTTTGCCTTAACAATGCTTCAAATCTCTATTGAATTTTTTCTAAAGTCTAAGCTTTTCTTTCAAGAATTCCATGAGTTCTTGACATAAATTATGACATTTATTTTCAATCCTTGAATCAAATTCTAGATCGCAAGTGCCCTGCGCTGACTCTTTAGTGTTATAAAATTAAATAAGATTGTTAAATGGGTTAAAGGTAGACCTTAAGGCTCATATACGGTGCTTTAAAATCACTATTTAAATACATGACATAATTGATGCGGAGACACAACTCCTGAGAAAAAAGCAAACGGTCTGGTCTTTTGTAAGAGTTTGTACAGTACAGACAACTTAGAAACTCATTTCTTATAACAATCAGATCACGATAAATATCATTTGTGATAAGATTTTTGCCACTTCTTATCACTTATTGAATCTTAAAAAACTTATCAGTAATAATATTTTAGGAATTTTACTATTATTCATATTGAAATATTTAAAAGTTACTTATCTTTTCTTTCTATGTAAAAACATTATTTATTTTTGAGGCTGCTCTCAAATGAAAGAAATAAATGTTCGATAATTAAGATAAAAACTGAGTCCAAATAATTAAATTAATAGATAAATAAATCTATAAAAATATGAATGGTTATAAAATGATCCAATCTTAATTTTAAGCATATATATATATATATATATATATATCAATTATTTGAGGAAAGTCTCGAATTCAACACATAGTCTAAATAATTATATTCAATTTCTCATTAAATGCTATAAAAATAAAGAGTTTTGTCTCATTAAACTCAAACTCTCAAGAATTCAACTCAGCCTTAAATTTGAAATTCATATTAAATAAATAAAATAAAATTCTTGTTATTCTCAATCAGTTCTCAATGATTGTGTTTATAAAACTGATTTCATTTTGATCTGTTATTATTCATCTTATTTTTTTCTTAATTCATAATTAAATTACATTAAAACTATTAATACTTACATTAATTTTATTAATAACTTAAGACGTTGAACATAACATTTATTAAAAATTAAGACCTGTATAATTAAATTAAAATAAAGATCCAATTCATACACTTATTAATCTAGAATATCATTCCAGAATATGGTTGAATTATTCTTATACATTATTATATTTAATATTCTTTAAATATAATACAGTGAAACCTCCATAAGTTAAATATTGCCTATGTTAAAAACCCTCTATAAGTTAAACGTAAGACCCGATTCAC
>JAQGCH010002817.1:0-11831 GCA_034699485.1 Nanhermannia elegantula
AAAAATAGTAATTCAAATTTTATGACTAAACTTCAATATAAGCTCTAATTTTTGAGTTAACACTTTTTACTATTTCTCATTTGAGCGAAAGGCTAGTCTTGCTCTCAGAGATTGACATAATCTATAGTCAAATGAATTATTTAATGTGAAGCACAGCTGATGTTAAGAAATTTTTGGCCAAAGAAAAATAAACGTATCCAATCATTTTGCAGTACCTTTACTTTCGTTAGCATTCATCACAATTTTAAAATCATAGCTAAATTCTCGTGAGAGAAGAGCTTACTTTCCCGGATGAGCTGTAATGCTTCTGCAAACCATATCTTCTTAATGGCTGCTGCACTTTAACTCACATTAAAATATCTCACATAAACACTGCTTTAATTTTCCTGAAGAGTAGATTTAACTCATTTTTCTTGGAATTAATAAGTCTCAAATCAAACATTATTTTGACTCATTTTTAAAATTGAAACTTTCTCAGTAATTAAAACAGTTTTAAAAGGTTGTAAAATTTCGATAAAAAGTTTTATACATTTCCAAAACAGATTAGTGTACTGCTTAGTTTACAATTAGTGATGGATCTATTCCAAAATTTTATTTCTATTCCTATTCCTATTCCTGACTTCAATTTCTATTCCTATTTTTATTTCAGTTCCAAGAATAGGAATAGAAATGATTAATTATTAAATATTATTAATTTCTATTCCTATTCCAGGAATAGATCCATCACTAGTTACAATGTATGAAAGCTCCGCTCTTCGGGCCTCACAGCTATGTACCATCCGTCACAAGTAGGTTACGTGTTCGCTCACCCGTTTAGTTCTTATGTATATTAACCCTTTAAAATGAAAATATTCATATTTGAAGCACACCATTAAAATATAATTTCTTTAACACATTTAATTATTTGAAATGGAGTTATTTAATTCTTATTTATAATATTCATAAGTTTTTGAGATTGTCATACACTTTGAAAAACTTTTTCTGTGGTCAGAAATTTAGGAAATGATAAACAAGGTTTATGTTAAACATTTTATGTGAGATATTTTTATGTGAGACGAAGTGCTCCCCTTCCCAATGCCTTATTTTCAAAATTCCTCTATATTAAGGTAAAGAAAAACAAAAAAATCTGTGCGCAGTCTTATGAATATAAAAATATTAAAAGATATTAAAATCAAAACTAATTATTTAAAATCTTAAAAAATTGAAATTTTGAAAAAGACATTCTTATGATCATTGATGAACACGTTTGCGCTCACAGGAATTTAGGCGATCGGCATATCCGGAAAAGCTTGCGCTCCATAAAGATCCCGAGAGTGCGCGTTTTAGCATACAGTACAGTTTGTTTTTTCAGGAGTTAACACGATTTTTGGAAAATTAATCCAATAATTTAAATTTTGCAGTTATGATAAGATTTTTTCGATAAAAGATATTTCCCTTTTTGTAAACTAACCCATTAAAACGTTTATTTTACTTTATTAATGAAGTTTAATTTTAAGCTCAGCCTAAAAGTTAAGCTTAAAGTGAAGCTCTTTCAAAACGAACTTATACTCAACACTATACAAACGGATCAATATTTCTTTTCTAATAATAAGAATTTAAGATCATTTCTTAACAACGTTTGTAAACAACTATATTATTAAAGAAAATCTTGTCAGTCTGTTTGTGGTGGTAGTGGTGCCACTGGTGAGTGGCAAACTCCTCAATATGCTCCACATATGTCAAATTCCTCAATAATGTCATAAATTTTTACAATAATGCGATTCAGGTTCTCCTCTAAAAATTTTCAAAAATTGAAGTGCACTTTAAAGGCTAAAGTTTAAAAACACAATTTAAAATTTTTAAATATACTTAAAATGAAAGGGTTGCGAAGCAATGAGACCCACTCCTAACTTACAAATAATTCATTAACAGCTTATCATAAAACACAAAGAAATCTTTTGATTGAAGTTTCATTTTTTTATAATTCAATACTCTTTGTCATAAATAAATAAATGATTTAAAATAAGTTAAGTCTACATTGAGTTAAGTTACTAAACATTTAACGTTTTCAACGATTTCTTCAAATTAATAAACTATTATTACATATAAACAAAATAAGTAGAATAAAACCAAGACTTTAACATGAATGCGATTTATTTTAAATTAAATTTAAATTATATTACAATTTTGGCACTTTATAACTTACAATTATAATTACCATTAATTAAATCCTTTTAAGCCTAAACAAATCGAAAAACTTAAATCCTATTAAAAGGATAAAAACATAAAATTCGAAAAATATTTAATCTTTAATTCGAATGAATTGAACTTAAATAGAGTTATTGATGTCGTTTCCAAACGGGTGATGCGATCTTATTTGAATCGATGAGAACGCGCTCTACAACTATATACTCTTCAGCGTTGTCTTTAGCCTTATAATAGCTTAAAAGCTCTTCAATAGCTTTGTCTTCAATGCTTATTATGTGCAGAGGTTTTGCTTCCGATAACTTCAAGTTTTGCAACTGTTCTTGTTCTGCACGAACGATATCTCGCATAGAAATGGCTTCAATTTTCGGATAAGACGTAAGGAATGGAGTGTTTGTTGTCGGCGACACATTGTCTATCTTTTTCCATGGATTAGAATTGAGTTTTGGAGGCGAAACAGCCATTGCTGCAAAAGATTTAAGAGAACTCGAATCGGATTCAATCGATATATTATTAAATTGAGTGCAATTGGTTTGAAAAGACGGAAAATTTTTAGTTTGAGGTATAGATATAGGGCTGTGTTTCTGAAGTGGCGCAGCTTTAAAACTATTTGAACTATTATTTGGCTTTAATCTATTTATTTTTGTGAACTCGTTAATAGTTTTCTCCTCTTCTGTTATTATATCCCTTAAACTAATTGGCGGTGCAATTCTTGATGAAGACATTCCCCATTTTATTGGTTTAGGCATTGATTCAGATTTTTTATACCTTTCAATATTCTTATTCTCTTTATTAATATTTTCCGAATTTTCACTTTTTGGAGAAGAAATTTGTTTTTCATGTTCCGAATCATCAGTTTGTGGAGAATATGGAGCTCTTTTTGCAAAAATCTCTTCGGATTCAATTATATCAGAAGAAGTGGACTCATTTCGTTGTCGATTCGATTTCTTGGGTCGAGTTTTTTGTTTGAGAAGTGCTTTCTTTTCATCAATATTTACATTGAAATCGTCTTCAGAGTTGAACAATGAATATATTTGATCCAATTCTTCAGCTTTTGGTGCACTCGAATATCTTGGAATCCGCCGATTTCTGGGTCGGGTCACCTTTTGGAATAATTAGAGTATTTGAGTGCTTAACTATATAAATATTAGAAAATGAAATGAAGTTAAATTTTACCAGATTTTGATAAGAGTCTGATAAGTCATCCATTGCTTCGTCACTTAATATATCTATAGATTTGGCCTCAATTAGAGACTGAAGGTTTATGCAAATGAAGTCTAAACAACATCTTTTCAACTGTTCCGCATTATAGATATACGAGAGTTCTAATAGTTCGCACGCATTCTTTAGGGTCACTGAAAATGTTTAATAATTATTATTAAGAATATAAGAATAAATGCCTGATTTGTGACAAATGAACACTTACAGAGATTGACTAAAATATATTCACAATATGTTTTCAAAGAAGGAAATAAATATTGATCGGCAATGACTAGAACCTGACAAATGAACTCCGGGTCGTCGATGGCCACCAATTTTGGCGCTTCGTCTTTATAAACATAATCTAAGATAATATCAATTATTTTTGAATTAATCGGAAGACTGAGTGCAGCACTGGCAGAGGCTTCGATCCAACCAGAGCTCAACATTCCTCGGAAGTATTCGAGTCGTGATATAAGAATACATTTATGACAACTGAATTCAATGCCGTCTTCAGATTTGATCAACATATCAGACAATTCTATGTGTTTGAGTCTATCAAATGTCAACTTTGGTGCCAAACATCTATTCTTAAGTTGAACTTTATTTCCTACTATTTTAACGCTATTGGTTGACAACCAATTGTGTAACCAATTTATTCCTAACTTTTTAGAGGACTCTCTTAACCCTTTGAGCGGATCACTTGAATTCTCTTTATTTTTCTTTTTATTTTGCTTTTTATCGGTATTCTTGGAATTGTCTTTAATTTGTGTTGACTCCAAATCAAAGCCATTGAGTTTCTTTCCGTTTTCGAATAAATCATTTGAGTTAAAGTATATAAACTTTATTATTTGTTCGAAACATTCCGACGAAACAAAATTAGTGTCCAAACAAATAGTATTGCATTCAGGATCAGAAGAAAACTTCTTTCGGAAATATTCCGATCGACTCGAAAGTATGAATTTATGAGCAAAATATTGTCGATTTCCAACTTTAATAATAACGTCATGAATGCAGTCATTGAGATCACTGGTTTCATACAATAATTTTAAATCATTAATGATTAGTGAGTCAGGCATTACAGGTATTTCCAACATTCCTACTTTGGGTGACGACTGAAGAACTGCAAAATTTCTATTCTTATCGTCAGAAAAAATAGCGACTGCTCTTTGAATAAACTGTTGTTTCTTTACTTTAATGTAATGACATTCATCCCTATTCACAAATTTAACGAATGTCTTCACCTGTTGAAAGTTAGCTCTATTAGGCGTTTGTTTTAAAGTAGTTTTCGTTTGATTTTTAGGATTTGATTCATGAGAAACGTCTGCCAATAATTTTTTTTGCTCCGAATTAATTGATTTTCTATTATGAATATTTCCAAAGAAAACCTCTCCATCTTTGGTAACAATACCAACAGCTGAGACATTAAGAGAAATATGAGTTACACATAATTCTCTGCCGAAACCAATCAAACAACGGACTAATATAGGATCCGATCCTTTCCATAGAAAAATATTTCTCATCTTAGTCAAGAGCATAATCTTAAGCTCTGAAGAGCTGTAGTGTTCTGTTCTATCGTCCAGATGTCCGCCGACGACACATATCTGTTGGATATCAAACTGTTGTGACGCAACTTTTCTGCACTGATATTCATGCAGAACAAAAACGTCGCCTTTATTAGTGGCACAAACTATAGCTGCATTACTGGTCACTACGTGTTCGAGTATAGTTCCGGTGTCTCTGAAATTAAGAGCAGACACTTTGTGCGGCAGTATTTGAGTTCTTTCACCCTTCGGGTGACCGATTTGGCCAACATTTAAGCCAAAAGTAAATAACTCTTCTTTAGTATAAAATAATGAATGATATTTTGCTGCACCCACTCCTACTATTTCTCCGAGTCTATGGTGTGGCCCAAGCTTTAGAGCCTTCAAACAAATCAATTTGGGAGAAAGCAGTTTTTCAGGAGCCGGGAAGTGACCCAATACGTGATATGTGTTCATTCCACACGAATACACCTGAATTGACTTCTCTTGTCGTACGAGTAAAACGATGTGATCCTGACCTGAAGCTATCGATTCGCAAAATGAGTAATTACTCAATCCATGAACAGGTTTTGGTGTAATCGACAGATCTTCTGAATCGTGTCCAAGTCTTCCTCCATGTCCGTGACCGCAAGAATACACTCTCCCATCATTTGATAGGAATAACGAATGAAATTTTTGTATACAGACCTCTTTAATACTGATATTATCTCTTCTAAGAGTGTTTATTATTTCCGGAAATTTACGGCTCTGTTCGGTCTCAACGCCTAAATTGAAGTTATCATTAGAGCCCCAGACATAGCAATCGCACGGATCAGTTCGACTCAATTCAATATACGGCGGTTTATCCAACATAACCAAATCCAATGGGCTGCAAAAGTCACGGTCTGTTGCGTTAAGACTCGCGCCGTTTCTCATGAGAATTCTTGCGCACGATATTTGTCCGTAAAATAAACTTCTATGCAATGCTGTCCAACCCGACTCACCGTCTTTGATGTCCACATCTGAGTGACATTTCTCTAAAAGCCATTCAACGAAACGCCAATCACCACAAGAACTCCCGAAATGCAATACATTCCGACCCAAACTGTCGACTATTAGCGGAAAGTTATAGCAAACGGACCGACAGTAACACTGCAAACGACCACTCGATGGCCGACTTGTGATCGCAGACAACAGTTGAGACGCATGTCTCCCAGATCTGCACCAATGCGTACATTCAGGAGATATTTCATCATATTTTACACTCATTTCAACACTTTTTAAATGATAAACACTTTTAAACAAAATTTAAAATAATAACAAATAATAACGTTTTTAACAAAATATTTAAATAAAAAGAAGAGAAGACCACAGAAGACGACCCCCTATTGGGAGCCGTTATTGAAGTGAAAGAGCACTCAATTGGCCATAATTTGAATGAATGTCTAAAATATGGAAAACAATATTCAATAAAATTAAAACAAAGTTCATATCATATGCATTACAAATAACATTATTATTAATATTTAATACAGACCTCACTTATAATTTGCAAAAATTTAATGAAAATATAATTTTGTTAAACAGTCGAAAGTCAGAAGACATTGCTATAAATGTTTTGATTTTGTCATCAATTTATTGAGAATTAAATCAGAAAATAGTCGTAATTTAGACGACGAGTAACGCAAACGTATACTAAAAATATTGATAATAACTATTGATATAATACAGTATTCATTACATAAACCAAAGGATTTTTCGGTATTATTTCTAAAACGGGAAAATTTTTTAATATATTCCACATTTTCATTAATTATGAAATGATTATATCTATTAATATTATAAATATTAATATCATTAAAATGTTAATTAAATTGTTCTTATTTTTGAAATATTTGTTTGAGTTATAAGTTATATAACGACTAAAATATAGTAATAATAAACTCATTAATAGAAAACAAACTTTAATTCTTTAATTATAAGAATATTCTTGGATTCACTTTAACGGTAATAAAATTTAAATTTATAAATGTTTTTGAATTCTGACATTTTGAGCGAATATTAAAAACCGGGAAATTATAAAATTGTTAAAAATATGATTAATTAGTTGTAAGTTATTGTGTTTGAAATGTTGAATACTGTGAGTCAATGTTCTTGTAATAAAAATGAGTTCAAATTTTTTGGGATTCAATAAAACGCTTTGGAAAGCAGTTCTCTTAAGGGACAGCTGTTTATACTCATGTATGGGCTCATCATTGCTTTCAAATGTTTGCATAATTTGTTTAAACAAAATATTTTACTTTTTTGTGTCACTTTTGGTTAAAGGTTTGCAGTTTAACAAAATGTTTGTTTTTTGCAGCTTTTAAAGTGTGACCTTTTCATGACTTACAAACAGAACATACAGAGCCATCAAATAGAGGTTCAAGTTATTAAAAAGTGAGAAAAGTTGGAGTCAAGTATCTCACGTATTAAAGAAATAATGGTCAAAATAGGCTCAGGTTCTGAGGTTTTTTGGCCTGTCTCGTCAGGCTTAGGCTCTAGGCTGAGGCTGTTAAGCCTGAAAAATTGTCACAAAATTAGACACTAAGCTATGAAATCATGAGTTGTTTTACTTCCAAAATAAACACTTACTTTTCCCAGAAAAATCCCGAATAACATGATTTCCAGAGAAAATAAGTTTCAAACTAAGCTTCCATAAAGATTCGTTAAGCTTCCTTTTTCGGCTCCGGCTCATGGTTTTCAAAATAAGCTCAGGCTCTGATTCCAAGTATTCGAGCCTAGGCTCAGGCTCGATGTTATCTAGCCTATTTTGTTCATTAGATATAAATTATGATGAACATAGGCTTGAAATCTTGAGCCTGGTGAACCTGAGCTCGGCTAATAAATCTCAGAGTCTGAGCATAGGCTCAAAAATCTTAAAACCTGAGTCTGAATCTAAAACTATGAGCTTTTGCTAAAAATTACTGAGCCGTAGAATTTTAAAACGTTGCCGCAAATACTGCAATGCAAAATATTATGTTATTGTCAATTCAAGTGTTTCAATGCAGGCCCAACTGTCAGCCACCGAGCCTAGGCTTGAAAACAGTAGAGCCTGAGCCTTAGGCTCAAAAAGGGTCCTTGAGCCGAGCCTAGGCTAGCGTGGGCCACCGAGCTGAGCTCGTCTCACATCAATCTAAAGCTGGAGGATTTCAATACTAGCATAAGCTCAATATCATTAGCTTATGTTAGAGAAGCTAAAGCTCATGAGATTGAGCATAAGTGAGCTTCATTTATAACTAAAAGCAGTTAAAACGAAAGTCACCACACAATAGCTGCAGCAGCTATTCTTTGTAACTCATATTTCCAAATCAGACAATTTTAGTTCAACTTAGAAATATTAGCTAAGCTTTGATGCATTCTTAACTAATTGCAAGTACAGTACATGTACAATACAGTATATCATATACATAGCGATCAGCTTTTTCGGCGTAACTCGAATGACAAATTCGGCGGCAATATTTGGCGTAAAACAATAAACTTTAAAAATATGAGTTTTATTCATTTTGTATTAGAAAAAATAGTTACAAAAGTATTCCTATTAAACAATTAATTAATGGATAAGTATTTTCTCGATGTCTCCATTGAAATACAATCGCATTTGCATTCTCAAAGTACTTCAATTCATGCCATTCCTTTTGATTGTAGACTTCAGAGACTTCAAGATCTTTATAGTTAACTTTTACTTTAACTCCAAATACATTAAAGTTAACTTAAAAAGCACTAATTTATACCTATATTTACAGTATATATAGCATAGGTTCCCAAACTTGCATTTTATGAACACTTCCGGTCCGGAGAGTTAAAAAGTTTAACATTATGACAATTACGTGATTATTTATATGCAAGTGATCTGTGAGGCAAATAAGTTTGAGAACTGCTGATATGGAGTATAGCCTGGGTTCCCAAATGGTGGGTCGCGACCCAAAAGTGGGTCTCAAATCGATTTTGCTTAACATTATGTTCTATGAAGCCATTCAAATTTTAGCACATAATCCCTTAGAAGGTGGGTCGCGGCCAAAAAAGTCTGGGAACCGCTGGAGTATAGTATTGAACGTTGGTTTCCAGACTTTTGGTTACGACCCACCATTTGGGAACCTCGAGTATCGAAAATATAGTTTAGAAATATATTTTGAATTTAATTAATAATATTATAAGTTTCTCAGTTATTAAATGAAATATAAGTGGAAAAAAAGAGAAATCGACAGTGAAGTGAATGAAAGTGAAGTGTAAGCTAAGCCACTAAATGATAAGATACCAAAAAGAGTTGATTAACAAATTCATCATATATTAAATTAGCATAAATAAGTTTTGATAATAGGGTAGAGTAACAACTGTTGTTGTGAGCCTATGTACTGCAGTGCAAGTTCTCTATTCTAAATTATGTACAATCAGACGCAATCAGCAAAATACTACTGTTCTAATCCTTATAGTGTTTGTTTGAAGTGAATATAATTCTCAAATGATATAAAACTCATTCTTCTGTGAATAACTTCTGGATAACTTAAATAAACTTTTTTATGCTAAAAGCAGTAACATTTGTGTGCACATTATGTTACTTTATACATCACATTAAACACCAGTCTAGAGCCTTCTCTATACTAATATCCCTAATATCTATTATGATATACGCTCTAATGTTTTTTCGAAAACTATTTAAAGAATCTTTGTTTTATATCCATTATAATAAAAATCAATTTTTTTGTATAATATTTCTCAACTTTTTCAACTATATCAGGCATTGATTATTTTTTTATGTAGTCATTAACTTTTAATGTTATGCTTATAATAGAAAATGATTTTCGCTTTATTTTTAGTGCGTTATTGTTCTCATCATTAAAATAGCTGTACTTATAATACTATTATACCTAACATTAGAGATACTAAACATTGAATATTACTTATAGAAGAAAAATAGAATTTCACGGGTTATTAATGAGAGTACAGAATTTGAACAAAACTAATCATTTTTCTAAAGATTTATTGACCTTTTTTTCATTCCTAAAATAAAAAAATTGATTTAGAAAAGCTATTCTTTGAGAGATTTGAATTTCTAGTTTTAAAGAATACCATAAAATCAATAACATTTTATTTGATTAAATTATAAGTAGTACGCATTAGTATAAATGGTAATGAATTTTTTATGTATTATTTTTTCTATATTTATTTTAATTATATTTAATATATATAATTGTGATAGTTGTGAATCTTAGTGTTCCTATTCATTTATACAAATTTTATGCATGCAGTCATTTATAACCCTAAGTTACTGCTCAAATATATATCGATCTAACGGTACAATTACATAAATAATTTTAAATAATTAATTCAAAATGAAATTTATGAAATTATCTGCTGAAAAATATGTAATACTTTGAAAAAATTAACTTTAGTTTTATGAAAATAATTAATGTTTTTTATAAATTTTTCAGTTCTATAAATATTTGATTTAATATACATTTAGTTAAAATAAATACAACTCTTTCAGAGTTGTTCACAAAACGGAGCATAGAATGAATGAGAAATAAGTTAAAAAAAATGTAGATAATAGTAATTTTGTCATTTCCGTGAGTCCATAGTGTCAGGTGTGAGTCTTCCAAGATTTTATTGTAATTTTGAATAATGTTTAGCTTTTATTTTATAAATTAGTGACTAATTATTATTATAATCTCTAAAACATTATCTGAGTTACAAGGTAAGATAAAGACATAAGCTTTAATTTGATATGAATTTCATTAACATGCGCTAATTATTTGCTGAGTTATAAGTATTCAAAATTGGTGCACACAATAGGAAACACCTCTGTATTTAGACAATAAATAATTTGGCAGTAAAATAATGAATGTTTTTGTTGCAAATTGTGATATTATAAATTTTTTAATATAAGCTCAAAGCTAAAGCTCTCATCAAAAAAATTTCACTGAAGCAAAGCTTTATATTCTTCACTGAGGTATTTGGAAATCACTTGCTTTGAGGCATTTTTCTAATTACTTTATGAGCAGTTATTTATCATTGTTAGTTATTATGCAGTTATTATAGTTTTTCACATTTTACGTATATTTTTAAATTCTATATAAGCCCTTAAGTAACTTACAATATTTATTTTACTTTGTTATTGGTTTACTTAAGTTTCTAAACACAATGCACTATTATATAATAATGGTCTTTACCTGTGTAACCCATACACTTGTTGTACAGGTACAATAGGTTGCTGTCACAAGTTATGCATTAGTTGTGTTTATATTGATTAATAGTGATTATGAATTAATTCTCATTTATTTAAATCCTAACTTATTGTGAATTTAGTCAACTAATGATGTCGTATACTTAACTACTGTATTACTTTATTTTAATTTTTAGCTGACTGTCAAATATAATATTATGCCTTAAGGATAGAGGATTAGAGTTTCATTTTATAAGATCTTTAAGTGTTACTTAAATATAACAATACTTGTATTAGCATTAAAATTATCAGAAAAATATAGGAAATCGAAATATCAGTATAAGGTGTAGCTATAGAAACAAAATATGAAGTATTTTTTCAATTGAAAGCCAAATCTGAGTTTCAAAATTGCAAATTATAATAGAAGTGTTCAACTGTTTTCTTAGGTATAAAAAACATAAAAAATATTACCAGAAATGTATTTCATTGACATCTTATACTGTGCTCTTATTATTTAAGACATAGCGTGCAGTAACAAAAATGTTTTAGAATTTGGCCATAATTTGAGTAAATGTAAAGTTTGAATAAACACGACATACTGTATAAGGGATGCATAGCATATGGCTTCTGCACCGCTTTTGTGAGCTAACTCTGAATAAAGCTAAACAGTGTGCACTGTGATAGAAGAATACCATAGTTTCGATCAATATAAAGGTGGGTATATA
>JAQGCH010002818.1:0-11830 GCA_034699485.1 Nanhermannia elegantula
TGATGATTTCGTGTCTAAACCTAACGTACTTTTCAAAGCCAAATGTTTCTCCGTATAAATCAAAGTATTTTACCTGTAATTCATATTCAGAGTAATTAATAGTTATACTTAATAATAATAATAGATGCACATAAGCTAACTTCGAGCTTAAGCTAACTGTGAGCTGCTCTGACATTCACATGAGCTTAAAGCTCAAACTATGAAATTCAAGCTTAAGATTGATCTGATCTGCTTTATATACTAAGCATCAAGCTTAAGCTTCAAGCTCACAAAAACTCATTAATCAGTGCAGTAATCAGAAATCTTTAATGTGGGCCAGACAGAGAAGAAATTAAGCTTGGTCATTTTTTAATCACAACAAACCTACGCTATTAAATGCTCAGAAATGCATAGGATGTCAGTGCCTCCCTTTTCACATAAGGTACGGTAGTGTATTTAGTTTAGGGTGACCAAGTTTAATGGAGTTCAAATCTGGACACCTTAAAAAATCAAAGGATAATTTTTGATAAATTCTTATTTTGAGAATAACTCAAAGGGGAAACCAAGCACTGTATTTTTTTAAAATAGCTCAGAATCTGGACAGTCCAGATGAAATCTTGACGGTTGGTCACCCTAATTTAGTTGAACTAATTTAAAAATATTTGAAGCGTATACGGAAAACATTTTTTTGACCTATTTTATGAAAGTTTATGATTTTAGCAGTAAGTCATTGTATAAAATAATAATATAAATATAAATAATCAAAAGTACTACTGTTTATTAAAATTCATGAAAAAATCATTGCAGAGATGAAATTTATTTTTGGGTAATAATCGTAAAATAGATTCTTAAAATTAAATCTCATTCAATAGATGTTTTACCTGTTTTGTGTTGTGCATAAAATTAGGAAATTCTGGTGGCGCAGGAAAGTCAGAAAAAGAGGACATCTCTTTACTTGAATTAATAATTGTCGACTTCGCCACTGAAGCAACACCATCAACATCTTCCTCATGATATCTCCAAAGACCTCCAGTATAGTTAGTTCTCTCATAGATAACAACATCAAAACCTTCCTCAACACACGCTTTGGCTGCTGTCGCGCCAGAAGCACCGGCACCGATAATACCAATTCTTAGTTTAGACATTATTTAATTTAATAATTTTTTAAACTTTAAATTATTTTTGTACGACTTATAATTTTATAAGAGAGAAAAATGGAGTATACATTTAATTAAATGCGTACTGTAATGCAGTTTAATCTACAGACTGTAACCGTCTATCAGTTTCTCAGCCTTGAATTTAATTTATTTTAATCAGTACTGGAAGTGCGATACTAAAGCCAAGGACCATTCAATCACGAGTCTGACGCATTTTCACATACGCCACACAATTACATTAAAAGATTAATTAAAAAGTGTTTATTTAGAACATATGAAGCAAGTACAAGTCTCTCAACAAAAATCCGGCACCCCTGGTATTGGGCTCACTCCCCCTTATTTGTTAACACATAAGGGAGAGTAAGCCCAGGGGTGCAGGATTTTTGTTGAGAGACGTGTACAGGAAAATTAGCCTAAACAAATATATATTCTCTATAAAGAGCTTAGGTATTATCACTATAAAGGAACTTTTTCATTAGATCAGAAATGAGCACATAGCCTTCATTTCCAAAGCCCTATTCAAGTTTAATCTTAGAGTAATAAACTCTGTGTGCTTGACATTTAAGTTATTTTATATTAAAAGATAAATAACAGTCTCTAATAAAAGTAATTTATTAATAGTATATAAAACTTAATTATTTTAATTTAACGCATTTTATCGTCATTTTTTTGCTGGTTTTATTCATTTTAAAATTTCGTTTTTAATTCTCAATATAAAATGATAAATCTTAGTTATGTTTTTTGTTTAAAATAATTATATGTCATATTTTTATTCTAATAATACAGGTATAGTTATTAATATATAAATATATATAAGTTTAAACATTAGATAAAGTTTTGTAAATTATTTGAAAATATGTGACTCAGTTCTGATCTAATAAATAGTTTTTTGATAGTGATCAGACTGGTTTCAGATGTGTGTTTATATTAATGACCATTAATTATGTCTACTAATAACAGGTGTCAAAATACAATAGCCAATCGTCAATTTTGATTACTGTATATTATATTACTATTAATATGAACAACGTTTCATGTTTGAGAACTATCTCGAAGTCAAGAAAGTTTTCTTTTGTTTATAAGGCATGAAACCAGTTTGATAAAGATACCACTTAAGCCCTTTGTACAGAAAACATCTTTCCTAAGGTTACTTTTCCGAGACTTGCTTCATATTATTTTGTAAAGAGATAGAAAATTCATATTAATGATGCTTTGTTTCAATGCATGAAAGTGTGCATTTTGAAGACACACAAAAAATACAGTAAAACAATTTGAATAAAAGAAAGTATAATAATAGAAAAATAACTACAGTCATTTCTCGTTATAGTCACATCGTCGGGACCGAAGCATTTCGGTGATTATAACGAATTGTGATTATACATAAAATTGTCCCAAAAGTTAACCCAAGTTTGTTAAAACTGTGTCTTATTTCGTGATAAAATAATGCAAATTATTAGCGTTTTAAATAAAAACAATTTTATTGCAATTGTTTGACTGCAGCTGCACTGCAATATTCATTTAATGACACAACGTCATTAATTCAGTTGTTACTTCAAATTATAAAAATATAAGTAATAACCAAAACCTTATTATTGTATGATTTAAAAGATATTTTAAAAAGTAAAATAATTAATTTTTACTATATTCTGATAATTAATATGCTTTCTCGATATGATTTAGATGAATTATGCAAAAAATTGAAGGTAGATCAGAGATGCCCAAGGTACTCAGAATTTTGAGGCTCAAGAGGGGGATGATTTTGAAAATTTTTAAATTTCAGGAGGGGTCAAACTCCTCATTTTTGCATAACAATTTTTTTACAAATAGGGTTATATAATGTTGGTATTTTATTAGAATTATTTTATAATAATCAATAAATTTTTAATAATACACTTAAAAATACAGACATAAATACTCCAGAATACAGAACATTATATATCCGGGTTATAGAATGAATTTATACATTAAACAAGAGGCCGAGAGTACTAGAGTTCGGGCGAAAACGTGTTCTATTATACGAGGACTGGCTCTCGAGACTTTAAATCTTGGCTTGTGAAAATTTTGGAAATCAATTAAATAAGTGCTTCCAATAGTTTTACAAAATAAATTTGGCATTGAATAAAATGAGATGCATTAAAAAATATTTTAATAGTACAGTAATGAATGTGCTAAGCGTTCACAATTGTGTACAAATTATTTGGTCGCTTAAGACAAAAGTTCCCAAATTGTGGGTCGCGACCCAAATGTGGGTTGCGAGATGATTTTCTTTATCATTGTGTTCTATAGAATCATTGAATTAAACAATTAATCATTGTCTCTATTCTTTATAATATCCAGCATTGAAATAGAGATAACGTCGAGGTGTATAAAATCTTATTTCAGGATAGTTATACATTTCTCTGAATTTTGCCAATGCCGTGGTGGTCTGTGAAAATAAATTTTATTAATTTAATTTTTTGGATTTATTTTGTATGAAATAAATGTTGAATAAATCAAATTTTTAAATTTTAATTTTTGTCTATAATTCCGTTAATGCAAGCATTATAATTATTTAAGTAATATTAGCAGGGTTCGCCAAGCCCCTTCGCGTCAGTGTGGTGTAATTTTAAAAATCTTGATATTCTAGGTGGTGGTGAACTCATCGATTTTGGCCGAGAATTATTTCAAAAAAATATTTCCCGCCATTTTTTTAAATTGATTTTTTCGCAAAAAAACATGATAGCGGAAAAGCTCAGCGATTAACTAAGGCAATTTTAAAAAAAATACGTTTTCGCACCAAAATATCTATTAAATATATGTTTATTTTATTAAATTTTATTATATAATACTCAAAATTTTTAATAATATTTGAGAATTATTATATTCAATCAAACTATTTGATATTTAAGTTGTGATATCTATAACGATTATGCAGGCCAGCATTTTTTAAGTGGATTTTAATTTATGATATGAAAAATTTGCTATAAAAATATCTTTGGAATCGGCTTCTAAAACTCGTGACCTTCCCTTTTAAGTATTCATAAGTGTTTTTATATTAATAATTCAGGACTCACCTTATTTATTATATCTTCTAAGTGCTCTTCGCAAGAAAATCTAGCGATCGCGTGACTGAATACTTGACCAAAAACTGTTATGCCTTTAATAATGCATGTAGTCTTCGTTTTTTGCGAGAAAAGACCTAAAAATTTTTTATTAATATTTATTTGGATTAAATATTTATATATAAACCTTCAGAATACGCATGAATAACAAATGTATCAGTTTTTTTTTCAATCCATTTTGTGCTGTCTAATGTAAAAGATTCATTCAAGTTTACGTTTGAGTAATTTGTTTGAACGAATTTAGTTGAAGTATCGTTAGGAAACAAATAATTTAAGTGTTTTTCTTGTAAACTATGGTCTACAATTGAATTGTCAACCTCTGAAAATATAATTTATTAAATTGGGTTTAATTTTATAATTATTAATACATTACTGTCTCGATAACAATCAAAGATGAATATTTTCGGTTTACGTCTCAAATCTCTACAATTTTTTTCTGAAAATATTTCAACAATTTCTGATACGCTGATCCTATCATTTTTATCGTATCCCGAAATAGCATTAAGGCCTAAAATTTTATCATCATATCCGTGACTTAGAATTATAACAATGAATGCATCGTCTATAGAGAGTCTTTTTTCCAATGAAATTGCCTTTAGTTTACTTATAATTCTTTCACAGCTTAAATTATAATCTATATCAACTTCGAAATGAAGCTGTGAAAAAATATATGCAAATCTATCAGCTTCTTTATTGATACGCGGCTCGTTGTTAATTATAATGCACTTTCCTCTCGGCTTTCTCTCCATAGAATACAAAAGTGAGCCCTTCTTTTCAATTTCAGGGAGATTTACATGAATTTTTGTTTTTGTCTCCAATTGAAGTATATTCATCAGTGGCTGTGATTCGTTGTACTTTTCTAATTCTCTGTATAAATTAAATGATAAAATTTTGTCAAAATACTAATTTAAATAATATAAATTAGAAATTCATTAGCATAGCCCGCACGCATGTTTAAGTGGAAAAATAGCCGCTAATTTTATAACAAATTATGTAAAGTTATGGAAAACTTAAACAATTCTTTTTTAATGGTTTGGATGAGATAATTGTACTGGTATTCATCGCAAAGACAATATTCATGTGATAACAGTTTTTGGGTAATCGCGTAATATTAGTTCACTGTTGTCTTTGTTAATGTAGTCTTTGAAGTGAACATATTTTTCTCGTTGTAAACCAATATAATATTATAGTTTAAATTTTTCTGTACTTTTCATTGTAAAGTTTACAATGTTTTTTTGAACAATTAATTGCATTTTTCTAACCTAAACATGCTTGTGGACACACTTATTTTTGATATTCTTATATTAGACCACGATCTTAGTATTTTTACAAAATCTTATCATTATCAGTTTGGGGCAGCAAATAAATCTAATTAAACATTTTTGAATTTCTGACAAATATTAAAATACCCGCCTTAAAAATTTCACTGCTTGCCCAATTATAGTAATACTAAATTAGAATATGTATAATAATTTTATTCGCTGCAGATAGAATATAATTATTTAAAATTATTGTTAAACATGACAAGATGAAAACTGTATTCTCATTTATTCTGGTAGTAACTTTATCAAAATAAACTAGTTATACCCCTTTTTACTACAGAATTAATCGATACCGAGAGTGAAAATCGAATTTTATCTTGTGTTAAATACTAAAATTTATAAGTTATAAAATTACTTATGTGTTTTATTCATTTTTCTTTCAAAATAATTGTTAGATTCCAAAATTATTTGATCTATAATTGATAAATTTTCTTGTACTTCATAATTTGAGGTGTCCATTTTGACAGAACCTTGAATAAAATCTTTCAAATTGGAACCAAATATTTTAACATAAATTTTCTTCAACTGTGGACTGAATTCAGTATTAAATTGTAGTAAAATGTATTTCTTCAATTTTTCCATAAAAGGATTGCTTATTGTCTCATTGATATTAGCATTTGAAGCGAATGGTATTTCACATTCTGTTACTTTATAACTTCCTTTGATATCGTTATGAAAGTAAGAGATCACATTAAAAATAAAATTTTCAAAAACCTCATCATTCACATTATTGAATAATTTAGATTTATTTATAATTGCAAGCTTATCATTATTAGATTCGTAATGGTCATTTATGGGACTTTTTTGACTAGTATTTGTTAAAACGTGTAAGATTTTTGTCTGTTCGTCTATAGACAAATTGCCAGTGTTTATTATTATTAGAGGTGTAATATATATACACATTTGCTCGATTATTGATTCTTCAATTAATGAAAACTCTTTGCTAAATAATCCACAATTTTCTATTAGAAGAACAGCTTTTTCTTTTCCGTCATTTGTAATTATTAAAGGTTTAGACCAAATTAATATTCCATTATTAAGCGTCGAAGATAAGGCATTGAAGCATGAATCATTTTCATCAACATCTTCAAAAATGTTGTAAATAAATTCTATTAATTTACAATCTGTAATTGCTCCGTGAAATGAATATAGTGAAACGGGAATGTTTTGTATATAATCTGCTAAAATGCCAACAATGCCGCAATCAATTCCACATTCTTTGTTTGTTGATTTTTCATCATTCTTAAGAGAAAACAATGGTAATGGCTGAGCAGAATCAATGGTAACTAGATATAAATGAAAGATTGACGTTTAACATTATTGCAAATCAGCATGTAAATGTACTTTTTTAAACAAAATCTCTATAGTGATAGCACCCTAAATAATTTGTAGGTCAATCAGGTAAGTTTTCTATGCACTATAAATATGACCACTAAAGAACCTAACTGATGATATATTATTTGTCAGTATCTCCTGAAAGGTGCTCACTGGGAATTAATTTTTTCAAATAAATGACGAATTTTCAAATATAGCTAAAATTTGGGACAGTCACTGAGCAAATATAAATAACAGAAATATCCCCACTTGACCAAGTTAATTTCAAGTGACATAATTGCAGGCACGTGACCGAATTTTATTGGAAGGTTTGGTACACAAAGCCAGATCCGGAGGAATGAGGATTAAATAATCAGAATTAAATGAAGGGTAGGGCCACATAGTTTTAAGAATTATAGCGAGTTTCAATAATTGGGATAAAATAAATTTTAAGCCCGAAAAATTAAATATTATATTGTGTACGGATTGCAAAACAAGTTTTATCCGTTCTTACGGGCAATAGCTAGTTATTAATATGTTTTAAGGCACCGTATAATTATGTTGATTAATCCATTATTATTTGGTGAATAAATTCCGAAAAACTTGAAAACATACACCGAAAAGAATATATATTCTGAGAAATTTGGTGTGAACTTGAATCAAACCCGCAGTCTAAGGGTGGTGTTCAATAAGACCTACTAGGCATTTAGCTGACCTAGCTACTCTCATTGAGCTACTAAAATCAAAATTTTATTAAAAAATAAATATAGAGAACTAACAAATATTTTAATTAACTCACATATTCGTAAAATTGTTTCATCAATTGTTGGTCTTTTAAAGCTTTTATTATTAGTCATTGTTAATATTAAATATTGCAAATTTATAAAGCGAACTGATTTTTTATTATAATTATTATAGAACTTCGAAGGCATTGACCCAGCTTTTAATTTATCAATTTCATCAAATCTCTCTTTGTCATTATCACTATCATTGAATAAAGTGAAAAATTCCATAATAATTATCCCGAGAGCGTAGATATCAACTTTCAAGTTATATATGGATGATGACAATTGCTCGGGCGCAGCATACATTCGATTTCCTGCACCTCTTGTGTGTGCATTTAATCTATTTGTCTTAATATGACTCACAACTTCACCAAAGTCTGCTATTTTACAAGTTACATCATTTATTATTAAGATATTTTCTGGTTTGAGATCCCGGTGAATTATATTTAAATTATGAATGTATTTTAGTCCATCAGAAATTTGTTTAATCATTGTGTCACATATATCTGCTGAACGATTTTTGTGCAAATAAAACCATTTTGATAAATGAGTGTCACACTTTTCCATTATTTGATAGTAAATTGCTGTTCCGTCTTGAGATTTTGGGCCTTTAAATAAGTCATCAAGCTTAACTATATAAGGATGGTCCAGTGATAACCAATTAATTTTCTCTCGCATTATCTTTTCCAAATCTTCATACTCACCTGTCCATCTAATAATTTTAACAGCAAAAGTTTTACCTTCACGTGAGCATGTGTATACTTTTCCAAATCCACCAGACCCCAAACTATTATTATAATCGATGATATAACCTCTATCCAAAAGTGGGTCTTTATTAAATGCGTCTTTTGTGAAAATTTTTTTTATTGAATTAAACATTTTTGAATTTTTGTTTATTTTAATTTTAACATTAAACAAAATGATAAAATTTCGCTCAAATACACATTAGTTTATTTATTATTTCCTCTTGTATATGTAATAAAACGCAACGAAAAATAATTTTTTACTAGTTAGAAAAAATTTGAGGAATTATAACTATATTTGATTGTTATGTGTTTTTACAAAAAGTTATGTTTTTATTACGCACATAAGTATAAAGCCAAATAATGGCAGCATATTTTTTACAAAATATAAAAGCAAATAGGTTTAACAAAAGCAACTTATTTCCAAGGTTATAATCTTAATGCAGAGAGCAATATCTTATCATTGTTTTATGGTTTTATACGGTGTATTTAATAAAATTTTGTGTCTCAGTGCATAAAATCCATAAACGTTTCTTTTTACTATATTAATATAATTTTAAATAAAATCCAACATAAATAAAAATATAAACAATTAATTCCTTATTGATTGTGGAACATTGGAATGCAATTACCATCATCTTAAACATGAAATAAATGGTTTCCATTTTTGAAAATATATGAGCAAAAATGTTTCGGGTTTAATAATGATCTGATACTTTGTATTTGAAAAATGTGTAAATGAAAATCTTTAAATGTACACGTCTCAAAACAAAAATCCGGCATCCCTGATATTGGGCTTACTCCCCCTTATGTGTTAACGCATAGGGGGAGTAAGCCCAATACCAGGGGTGCCAGATTTTTGTTGAGAGACGTGTACAATATTGAAGGAAAGTTGAAACCTAAACCAAAAATCTTGGGTTTGGGTTTAGGCATAGTTTGTGGTTGGGTAGAGTTTTTTTGAAAACACGTTGGGTTTGGGTGGGTATTGATTTAGAGAATGGTAGGCATGGGTAGCCATAAGTTTGATTTTCTTAAAAACTCTTTGGTGTTTGGGTGGGTATGGGTTTGAAATTTCTTAACTCTTCCTTCACTAAGTATGTTCTCTCAGTTTTATTAGAAATATTGTTCTACAGAATTAAGTTAATGAAATTGACCAATAATATGAGGAGAGTTTGAGGATTAAATTACAAGTCTATTAGCTTTTATTTCTGACACGATTTCAACATTATTTAAGTCTCAAATAAAAGCAACTTACACCTTTAGCTGTTAAAATTTTTAGTGCTTGGTTTAATTTAAATATTAAGTGTTAACAGTATTTGTACACAACTTTCAAAATTTTTTCATATTATTTTAAATGTTGCACTTCTAATATTGAGATAATGAAGTTATTAAATCCTCCAGAATAGGGACAAATAATAGCAAAAAAATCAGCAAATAGGGACATAAACACTCAAAATAAAGACACAAATAGTGAAAAATAAGCTATTTTTATAATACAATATTTGTTTTATTAAAGAGGATTCTTTTTTGCCTATGTTTGTGTTTATTTTAAATAGTTTTGATAAGTCATAAGCTATTATCTATAAATAAAAATTTTAATATTTATGAGACAAGTATACTGATAGTGTCTAATAGTGATGGATCTATTCCTGGAATAGGAATAGAATTTAGGAATAGATCCAACACTAGTGTCTAATCATGGGTTTGGAAAATCTTGTGTATGGGTTTGTGCTTTTGTTGTGTATGTGGTTGAGATTCAAAAACCCTTTGGATTAGGATGGTTATGGGTTTAAAAATTTCGAACTTTTGCTTTACCAATGTACAATTATTTGACTATTATTTATATATTTCTTGCCAGATAAACAGTAATCCAGAGATAAAATTATTGAATATTGTTTGCATATAGTAAAAGTTATCATTGAATCTATTATATGGTTTTGGAGTTGTGTTTTTTATATAAATGTAGATTATAGCCAGTGGTAGGCAAGGGGGTGTTCAGCCTGGATGATCCCCCCTGACATTTTGGTCCAGGATACCCCCCTGCGATCGACAGCCTGGAGTACCCCCCCCCCTAGGCTATCGCCTGGAAAAACGTAAAATGAGAAAAAATCCTTTGGTCCCCCTTGATTTTTTTGTTTTTAAGAAAAAATCCAAAAAGTCTCAAATTGAAATAGATGGTCTCAGACATGTTGTTTAGCGTCAGAATATAATTAATTAAGGTTTTAAAGCGAATAATAGCGTGTTTTAAAAATACCCCGATCTAAACCCCCTGACATTTTTGGCATATGGGAATAGTTTGTTATTGTGACTTTTTAAGAGGTGACTTTATGGAGGTTTGTCTGTATCATTAAATACTTGTAACATAGATGCTTTTCCATATAAGCCCCAACCTATCATATTATTATCATCGATGATAGTTTTCCGGTTCGATCCAGTTTTCTGCTGGACAGTCCAGTTTTAGAGAGTTCTGAAAATTGGAAGGTTATTTATAAGATTTAGTAATTTTTATAAAATTATATAGAAAATTTAAGATAAAATTTAAAGTTAATGCATAAAAATCTATTTTGCTTATAATATGTATTAGTAAGGATTGATAAAAAACACCTTGCTCACTTGCTAGCAATACTGAGTATGTATACATTAATATTGAAATAATAAAAAAAATAAATTTCTATAAGCATAAAAATCTGTTATATTTAGACGGGAATAAACTTAAAATAATTGAACCTCTCTAATCATGAAAATTATTTATAAAAATTGATTTACTGTTATTCAAAATTTACAAAATTTATAGAGTTAAGCAAAATTTATACTGAAATTGGTGAGGATAGAGCTTACGAATAGAAACTTAATAGAATACATGAACACAATATGAGAGCACATAAAGGTATTCACTTTTTCAATCAATTTAATCATACAAATGCTTTATATGACAGCACGAAAGATATCTCTCTCATTGTGTCTCTTTTAATAAATTCTACAGTGCAATCCATCCTTTGTGTCGCACCAGAATCTTTTAATAACTTTTTAATTATAAGAGATATTTAATTGAAATTTAACACAATTATAGCTTAATTATCTACAATTAATAGGCTAATAATAAAATTCTTTAATCATTACTCAATGATTAATAAAAGACAAAAATTTATATGGACACAAAACAATGGGTTTATATTGTGAAAAATTATCTCAAATTTTGTTTCACAAACAATCCTAATAAAGAATTTCAGAAATTATTTATGCGATAATTTGTGAAGAAAGCAGTACAACAATCTTTTGGGAATATTTTTTGAAATTCTTTATTAGGATTGTTTGTTAAACAAAATTTGAGATAATTTTTCACAATAGAAATCCATTGTTTTGTGGTGATCGGGATTTTTGTGTCTTATTAATCATTGAGTAATGATTAAAGAATTTTATTATTAGGCT
>JAQGCH010002819.1:0-11829 GCA_034699485.1 Nanhermannia elegantula
TGATAGAGTTAAGATCATATAGAGTATTATTAAGTGATAAGACAGAAAGTTGTAAAAGTTTGTTAAATTGTTAAAGTAATAATAGTTTGTTAGCTATTGTTATTACTTTATATTTTGTAAAGTCTGTATACTTTCTTATTATATTTAAAATTATTAAACCTTAAATTTTTTATAAAATTCGTGATTTTATTCAATATATAAGAAAGTTATTTAAATATAAAATTTTTATACAGTACCGTTATAAACATAAAGAGTAACTTTAAACTAATAGATTAGTTGTCATTTCAGGACCTAGTTATAGAGAGAACAGCCATTCGATTATCTACGGGTCATTACTAAACCATCTGAGGTTTGGAGTAGTCTAGTATTGGGGTTTTCTGATATTAAGAGATAGGACGACAAAAGCTCGGACTTCGGGCTATTTCAGAGCTGCGCCGTAACAGTAAAGGTGCGCTTTATATTTAAGATTTTAAGGTAAATTGTTACTTGCATTTTTAATAAAAATATTTGAAGGATGCTAAATAAAAAGTTAATTTCCTTTTAAATATTTTGCCGTTTTTGCGTTTCCCATCATTTTTAAAAAATTTTATAATAGAAGGTTTTCCTCATTTTTTCGGTTCTGCTTTTAAGTCAATTTATAGGAATCTAATATTATTCCCTTTTAAAGTTGTTTTTGTTTCAGCTTAATGTATAGTTTTATTAAATTAATTAATTATGTTTCAATTGTTCTATTTTGTTAATTATGTTTAATTATTTATTATTTAAAAATTACATTTTCAAGAAAACTAAAAGTTATAGAAAAATTAATATTAAAATATAAAAATTTTACAAATTTCAACAATACACGAAAAATTTGTTTATAGATAAGGGCTCGTCCATAAATTACGTACGCAGTCATGGAGGAGGGAGGGGTTTCTATATTTTCTGCTGATCATCAAAACCATTACATTCTTTATCAAAATTATCATAAATAAGATATTTTGTCGACTGAATAAAGTCTTTAAAAAGACATTCATAGCTATTATTACAATCAGTAAAACTCAATGCAAAAGGTATTCCACTGAGAGTTTGGTTATGATAATAGACTTTAACAAAATAATGGTTACGTGAATGAGTACTATTTTGATGCAATTCAAACAGAAGGGTCGCACCAAATGGGGGGTAATTATAATTATATATATTCAACGCATGCATCAAAACACCGATTACATTGTCATGAGTTGAATAAACAATTAATTTCTTATTATTTGTATTATTAATGACAGACTCAAAATTAGCAATCATTTGCTTCACTAAACCGCCAGCTCTTAAACGCTTTATAATAGTGTTATTCCATTTCATAAGATATGAAAATCTACGAACTTCTGACAGCTTTTGGGCAATAACTTCCTGTTCTTCTTTAGTCCAGATCTGATTCCAATACAAACCTCTTTCCATTTCTATTTGAAGAGCCGAATGAAGTCTTCGGCCGTTTTGAAGACTATCGACTTTATGGCCGACGACTTTACTCAAGTTTGTGAACAGTTTACTCCTGTCATCAATAAATTTCTTCACTTCCTCTGATTCATAGATCTTTTTTCTTTCTCTGTTAACAATTGGACAAAATTTATCTTCTCTTAGGACTAAATCATCTTTTAAAGGCATAAACGTCTCGATAGGTATCGGTTGCCATAACAGACCCAACTCTGCGTCCGAGCCATTATTCCATTGCCATTCTTTACTTCTTGGTGGATAAGCGCCGGCCAAAAGACACAAAACGCTTTCTACACATCGCGAACATATAGAACTTCTGGCATATACTTCACGCGGAGAATAGTCTTCACCCAAATATGAATTATACTCTTGACGTATGAATTGTCCCAATTTATACATTCGGTATTTGCCTTTTGTGGTTAACTCTCCGATACCTTCTTTCCAATAACTCGGATCCCTATACGGATCGTTTGGAGCAAAATCTACTGGAGTTCTGTCTCCGTGTCGATGAACTATTAGCAATAGTTTTAGAGTTGAGATCTCATGATTTCGCCATTTATCTGATCCAGTGCTCAATAAAATTAAATTTATAAATAAGAGAATACTTAACATTAAATTCATTGTTTCTCAAAATATGGTGTTAAGTGTTTACAAACTTTTGTCATTAAACTGACTGATAAACAACTTTTAAATTATTAAGTATTGAAGTTTTGTTTATTTAATATATATATCATTCAAATTGAATATCAGTATTTGATTCTTTTGTAAACCTTACTGAACTGACTCTCAACCAACTTGTGAAGTGTTTAAAATTTTAAAGTTTTATTTGTACAGTAGATTCAGATACATAAAGGCATGCATTCTCGTAAATTTTATACACAGGATAGTAGAGTATAATATTGTTGTTATTTGATGAATAATACGTATATACAGAGGAAATATGGCCTAATTAATAAAAGATAAAGGAAGTTCCTAATAAATAAAGATTGTGCAACCCAACTATAAGAACTTAAGGTCATGAGTAGGCTTACCACCTTTTGCCAAAGATACTACCGGACAAAAACACTCAAAGCGAGGAAAAATAGTCATTCGGATAATAGCTTTTTAATTATTTTTGTTGTTATTGTCACCGAAAATAATTATTTTAAAATCACTATTTGTGATATAAGAAATCAAAATAAGGCTCAGGCAATATCTCTATTAAAAGTTTTAAAAAGTTGAAGCGCAAATGAAGCAGAAATTGGAAGAAATTCACTTTAGTTTAATATATTTTTTAGGTTTTTCATAAACGCGATATCTGTTTATGAGAGAAAAGTTGGGAAAACTCATTGTCTAATAGTTTGAACTTTTATTTACTATGAAAAATGTTGATCTGTTGTAAATGAATGAAAACATTTCAATAATAGTTTACAAAATCGCTTTTATTTTGAGTTATTATTTTATTGAATACACAATAATTGTAAATTCCTGCTTCATATAGTCTAGAGTTATATAGTGCTTAAAAATGTAAATTAATTATTTCATTAAAATAATATATAGAACTAATTAATTATTTGTATGAATTAATTATTTAAAATTTGATTATCATTTAAACAAATTTTAATATAAAAGTTAGGTATTGCCTGAGCTTTATTTTGATTTCTTCTGTCTCATTATAAAAATTTTGTCCCCCAAAGCGACTGCCCCTCTGAAATACAATCTCTACAATAGTGAATAGCATTGGTCCGAAATCTTGAGCTTGAAGCTCGAGCTTCTATAAGCGCAGCTCAGAATTCTAGATCTTTGAGCTGCGCAGCTATCTCATAGCCTGAGCTTGAAGCTCGAGCTTATAAGCTCAAAGACAGACACATATTACAAATATTTAACTACATTATAGATTAAATTTAAATTTAACTTAAGGTCACTGTGTATTGAACAAGAATTTGTTCAATCTTTGTATTGAATAAGAAGTTTAGTGAGACTTCAATTTCTATAGATTTGTCTTTGAATAGAAAATTTTAATCAAAGAAAGACTATTCTCGACAAAGAAATTTTTTGAACCCTTCCGGATCAGAGCGATATTTTGTTACTTCAACGCCTTCCCAATCATGTATCTCAAGTTTATCAAATATATTGACCATCACTTCGTTAAGAACCTCTTTTTCTCGGTCACTGATGCCATTTATCATAACATCCAAATTAGCTTTCAATGCGTACTCACTATGTTTTGCAAACAATAAGTATAAAAATTTTATAAATTTATGAATTAATACTTATCTTTCAAATTTGTCAAGTTTTTAAAATCTATATCAGTGTTGGCAATGCTCGAGCTAAGCACCTGAGCGCTTACTAATAGCCAATTAAGAAATTTTTATTATACAAAATTTGTTTATTTTAAGCAAATATGCGATAATGTGTGCGATTCTATATCTTATTGATTTAAAACTGAATAAAAACGCAAATTTTGTGTAAAAAGTTTGCAAAAAAATAATAATAATCTATGTTAGTTCATGTTCGGTGCTCTCCACAGAGCGTTTGAGCGCTAAAGGCTCGAGCATTGAACATCACTCTAGTGTATAATTGCAATACAATACTTACTCTTCCATTCCTATGAGATGAGTGTCGACGCTTTCTATTTGTAAAGCGTAATAAACAGATAGTCTTGAAATATCGACTTCACGTTGATTACAATAATTAACAGCCAAAGCACAGGTATCTTTAATTTGTTTATGAGCTGCATGCCAATACTTGACACCCTCTTTATTCAATAAACCCATACCAAGAATGGCCGCATTGATAACACCCAATCCGTTTTTTGCGAAGAAAGGCAAATAATTTTTCAATGTTTGGTCAAAAGGAGTGAATCGGCAATAAGTCAACACCAAATCGAGCTTAACTTCACTCTTTTGGACGATTTCTTGTAATGTATTCACCGGATATCCTGTAATACCAATATAGCGCACTATTTTCTCTCGTCTTAATTTGTCGAGTGCTGGAAGTGTTTCTTTAATAATTATATCGATATTATCGCAATACTCGACGTCATGAATGTGAACCACATCCAAATATTTTACCCCAAGTTTTTTCAAACTTATTTCAACTGATTTTTGAGTCCATTCTGCGGAGTAATCGAAAGTACATTTCTCTGTTCGGCCCACTTTAGTCGCTAAATAATAGGCATTTCTCGGGACCCCTTCCAGAGCCTTTCCCAGCACTAATTCCGCTTTTCCTAATCCATAGAAAGGAGACGTGTCTATCAAATTAATGCCACATTTGATTGTTTCTCTTATAGATTGGACAACACTGTCATAACCACTCAACAACTGGCTTCGATCTGCGCTCAACACTAGCTCTTTGCAAACATGAGCCCCACCCAGACTTAATTTTGATACAAACATATCTGTTTGCCCGAGTCGGTGATATTTAAGTTTTTTACAAATATCCGTATGAGACCAGTTGGGTATGAAAGTAGGCGGAAGTCCATCAGAATTCTTGTCACCCATAATGTTCCCAATTATTGAATTATTTTTTTACATTAAACTCTTATACCTTCTGTGTTCATAGTTTTTTCCAGTAATTGTTTATCAGAAGAATAACCACTTGAAACGCAAAACTTGCGCATTGTATTTATAGCTTTAACAGAGTTTTCCAATATTATGCCAGTACTGTGGTCAGGATTTTTAAACGGGTGGGGCCAAGAATGTAAAGGATGTGACATCTTTATGGGCACATTAGGGTTAAAAACCATATAATTATGGAAAGCTATTCAGCAAATACTTTAAAATTTTTATAAAGTGAACAGAACTTGAGTTAATATTTTAAATCCACACTTGTCAGCACCTCTTGTGCTAACCGCTTGCTACGGCTCTGTTATTTTTGATATTTATTTAACTTAAATGATCTCTACTTTACTATATTTGAACGAAATCCGAGTATTGAAACATTTATCTATATTTTTATCTCAAATATACCTTACATTGTGTAAAATACCTGTAATGCAAATCAATTAAAGTGTTAGTATTTAATGTAATGTATATCTAAATGCATTTTGTGATTAATCTGATTATGTTATGTATTTGTATAATTGAAAGTAAATGAAAATAAATATTATTACTCAAGTGGTATTGTATATGATTAAAGGCTCAATAGCAGTGTTTTCCTATTGGCTAAAACTAGACATAAACTTGACTTAAATATAGACTTGTAAAGTATTAAAGGCGTCATCCATTAAGTACGTACGCAAAAAAAGTGTCAATTCTTAGACCCCCTCCCCTATGTACGCATTTTCACACGTGACCTAATGTTAAACATATAGGAGAATACGAGTTTATACGCTTTTGACTAACCCCCCTCCCCTTATGAGTGCGTACGTACTTAATGGACGACGCCTAAGATTAATTCTGTTACATTGCATTTTCTTCGTTAAGATCCATTATAAATATATTTTCAAAGGGGAAAATTTTTGTTTTCCAGATTGACCGTGAGCATATTTCAGGTAATCAAAGACAAACTGCGCTAGCTTCATTTTTATCATAATGAGAAAGTTGCGCAGCATACTAAATTTTTTATGCTTTTTCCGGATCTCTTTTATTACTCAATAAAAGTAGATAAATATAATTTAATTTCTTCTAAAGTGATAATCAATATTTGTTTGTTATTCGTGTAAATAGAAGTAAAATAATTAATTGACTAAATAAAACGCAATACCGAAGAACAAGCAACATGCATTTATAACGACTGCATAACTAATACAGTTATAAAAAATAGTGAATCGAAGCACTGAAAAAATTGTTTTTGTGAAACTATTTCTGCAATAGAAACTTAGTATTTTACAATTCAATAATACATTAAGCACTGTACAAACGGTTATGTAATGTTATTGATTGTCAATGCTATCCTGTACTCATTGGATAAAGTTTGAATGACTTTCTATTCTATGACTAAAGCAAAGTGAAAAAACCAAAGATTTTGATTAATGTATAAAACTTATATACAGTACACTCACTCCCAAAAAGTTATTTCTTAATCCCGAAAATCTAGTGTTAAAAATAGATGATAAGGAGACATAAGTTATTGATATGTTACTGAGTAATAGCAGTAATATCAATAGCATTGAGTTTTATGAATGTTTTTATTATCGAGTATAATAAATACTTATATAACTATTGAAAGTTGTTTATGAATGGTGAAGCCTTTATGAGTGAGCATCATTTCCTGGATTTCCTATTTGCGAGTAGGTGCACATTTATCTTAAATTCAATTTTAAATGTTTTTTGAGTTCATTCGCTAATATATAAAATAGTATAATAAGTAAACTATTAAAATTGAAGCTGTACAAGGAAAAAATAATATATTTATCATTTCAAGGTCTGAACGTGCATAAGAATATATATTAATTTTGAAGCATTTAATTTTATTTATAGCTAAGTTTTCATTTTATAAAATGAGCGCTTGTTTATATCAAATATAGTTTTTCATTATTATTATATAACATTTATTTATGTTTACGCCGCTTAATTAAATATATGAGTAAAATGAATAATGGTGACTGCCATAAAGATGATTTGGTCAATTTAATTGATCAAAATGAGAACAAATTGAACGAAAGCGAAGATATGAATAATGCTAAACAAAATTTTATCTTAAAAGGAATTATATATTCTATTCTGTCAACATTTTGCTTTTCACTGAGCAAATTAATTCTTAAATATTTAGATTATCTCAATCCCAGTGAAATACTTGTATTCCGTTATTTGGGTTTATTATTATTAAGCTTACCTCCAATTGTATATCAAAAACTAAACCCATTTGGACCACAAGACTTACGTTTAATATTAATAATTCGTGGAGTATTTGCAGCAATTAATCTATTATTGCGTTCCTATTGCATTCAGAATTTGCCTCTGTCTGAATCGTCGGTAATATTTTCATTTTTTCCAATTGTTACTACAATCTGTGCGAATATGTTTTTAAAAGTAAGTTTATATAATTAACTGACTCTCTATTAACTGACTCTCTATTAACTGATTCTCTGCTGACCACGACTGGTCCGCATAATTATAAATGTCAGCGCTAAAGTCTAGTGCTCTTTATTTTATTAAAACAAACAATTTAGGTCAATAGTTTTTCAAGTGATCTAGATAAAATTTAATTGATTAGTCTAAAAGTCATATCAGTGTAAAATGTTAATTTTAGCTTGGTGAAACTCCTTATCAATTAGCTTTAGCCCTGTTTCCAAAATGTTATAGCATTTAGCTTTAGCTAAAGGCTAAATTGCAAACACTCTTACCTGTAGTCTTATTCTGTATTGATTAGTGTACAATTGTAAAGTTTCCGCGGATTAATTATGCCACGTAAACCAATGTGTGTGAATTCATATGTAAATATGACTTAGTATATATGGCACTCTGATTGACTGATCACCGGTAATTTGCGCACCTGATCACCTTGTATAGCATATGATAATAAAATATCATCCAAACTCTATTCAATCTGATAGAGTGATAGTTGAAAAATTTATATTAACAGAAAGTGATTCACAGATAAAAATGTTTTCATAGCTTGTCATAGTTTGATTAATATAATGATAGAAATTTTCGGTAAATATATTTTATTCAATGTTTATAAGTTTTTAGTTAATATATCAAATTTTAATTTATTATATCGATTAAATCGTTTAATATTTAGGCTGTTATTAAAAAGATTTAATATTTCTATTTATTCTGTTTAAACTGTATATTGTTTAAACATATTTAATGATATAATTAACTTTATTTGAAAGTGATTTTAACCGAAAATAACATTGAATGCATGCTTTTCTATCTCAAGTTCAATTTTTAAGCCCAACAAAGAATTTTATTTGTTTTTAAAAGTCTGAACTTTACTTAACTAAAGGTTAATGCTTTACGTGAAAGTATATATTTTTCTTAAAAGTGTGCTTTAATTTTCGAGGAGACTGTACTTAATAATTTTGTTTATTAATTTGAGTGTGTTCAAAGTTATTTTTAATGATGCATATTTAACCAAATATATTGAAATTTAATTTTTAAAAATAATTGACATGAGTAAACTTTTATCAGTTCTCAATTTTAATGAAATAACAATACAAATTAATTTATTTTCTAACAAATCATTTCGAGTATATAAAAGGGAGAGCTTGGAAGTGAAAAATAAAGAATTATTCAAAAGATTTACCTCTAGTGCGTTTTTTAATTAATATTTACTTTGCTTTAGATATGAAGTTTAATTTGTTCTTTTATTGTTAAACTAATTTTTTCAATAAATCCTTTAATAATATGTATTTTATTTGGTAGTAAAGAGCAAAAGACAAGTTCGAGCTTAAGCTTGAGCTTGTTCCGGCTCAAGATTAAGCTTGGTTACTTCAAAATAAGCTCAAGCCCTGTATGATGCTTAAGCTCTATTCTTCAATTTGCTTTATTAACATTTTTTAGAGATGTTGACTAGAATTTTATTAATAAAAAAATAATAAACCGCTTAAGAGATTCAATAAGAGTTTTTTAAATTTACATTTTTAAAGGAATCGTTTGGTAAATTAGAGTCAATAAATCTATGTTTATCCACTATTGGTCTGATACTGGTAACTAGATTTCCAATTATTCTAATCGACAACATTTATCCAAAAGTAATGAACATTTTCTATTTAAATTCATATTTAAATAACACAAATTCAGCAACAATTTCAACAAAATATGAATCTAAACAAGAATACAACAGAATTCTTGGCATATCTACAGGAATCGGGTCATTAATATTTGTATCACTCGTATATGTTTTGATACGTAAATCAAAAAATGTCGATAAAAACGTAATGATCTTCAATCTGTGTTGGGTCGCAATCATAGAGCTATCGCTAATAAATTTTGTGATAAATGGATTTTCAATACCGTCCGGAATCTATAACTGGTCTATGATTGGGCTGATGGTAATCATTGATTATTTCGGACAACTATTTCTGACAACTGCATTACACTTAGAACAGTGCTCACCAGTTGCAGTCATCAGATCAACATCTGGTTTATTATTGGGTTTCTTTTGGCAAATTTTGCTCTTCAAAGAAGATAAAATTGACATTTGGTCAGTCAGTGGTGGAACTGTAGCCATTTTAGCTATAATTTTCACTACACTACCAAGATATATTTCTTCACTCCCGGAAAATTCAAAATTAAAAATTAAGTTAAATTTGTAACTTTTTAATATATTAAGAAATCTATCTTTAGGCCAATAAAATAAATAATTGTCAAATAAGCAAAATTAAAATGTTATAAAGGTTTCGACAATAATTTTAAAGCACTTTTTTAAAATGTGAGAATTTTCTTATACCTAACAGGTACATATCATAAAGAAATAAGTTGCGAAGCTACGGGACCCACACAAAATATTAAATCAATTGTTTTACACTGTATTTTAAATATTAATTTTATAGTTTTATTATTAAGATTTTATTTGCAAAACTATAATTAGGAAATGTTTTAGATAAGAAAATTATCATAAAATAGTGTTTGTGTTAGTCATGTACCGGTACTAATATTTAATGTGAATTTGAATTTTAAGCACTAATTATGTAACCTCACTGTTAGATTACAAATATATTAACTAATAGTGTTAAGGCTTCAAAGTTTTAAGAGTCAAAGCATTTTAAAGACATTAATGAAGGTATTAAAAGCTTGACTCAGCTCAAACTGAGGCATAAAAAGCTACAGAACTGAAGCGCCATTCGTTATATAACAGAGTAGACCCCCATCTGATATGAGATTTATTCCCGTAACAAATGATGATTTATCTGATGCTAAATATAATATCGAATCCGCGATATCTTGTGGTTCTCCTTCTTTAGCCAATGGTTGAAGATTTAATGTTGTTTCGCATATTTTATTTTCATCTTCCTCTTGAAGTCCAATCGTTTTATAAATATTTGTTCTTTGATATGATGGGCTTTAAAAAAATTCATGCATTAGAAAGTGATTTTGAATGTAAATAAACTAAATACTTGACAGAATTGACACGAATTCCTTTTCGACCCAATATTGCTGCTAAACATTTAGTAAACATTTCCAAAGCACTTTTGGACATACTATAACTTATCGCTTCTTTAAACTATAAATATCAATACAGAATCATAATATATAATACATAATCAAATAATTTCAGCTCAAAATGTCAAAAACTAAAATTAGTGTATAATATACAGGTTTCAATTTATATAACGAATTAAAGGTTACCCACACTATCATTAACTTTCCTTCCCTACCCTAAATTTTTCTTCCCCACGTAGGTGAGCTTTGGGACCATTCCTCCGTAGGCAAGTGCTTCCCTAAGACGAAATCCATTAAGTACGTACGCACACATAGGGGGGAGGAGGAGGAGGGTAAGTCAAAAGCGTAAAAACTCATATTCTCCTATATGTATAACATTAGGTCACGTATGGAAATGCGTACATAGGTGGGAGGGGGTCTAAAAATTGACTTTTTTGCGTACGTACTTAATGGATCTCGCATAAATGAATAATGTAGACATGTTTGCTTTCCCTACGTAGGCAAGACATTTGGTAGTGCGGATGGGCCTTTATGCTATCATACATTTGGCAACTGTAGCCCGAACTTGTATTCACCAGTATTTACTATAATAAGCTATTAGTTTAATAACAAAAGACAAATTCAAAAATTATTTGGGAATATTTTATTGAATATCTTGGATTGTTTTCGTGCAAGAAAATAGCGTTTATAGAAATTATAATTTTTCTCAAAAATTTGAAGTACAGTCAAATGCAAATATATCTGACGTGAGAAGTTATACTTACCTGTAAGCCTTATAAAGTGAAGTGTACAAAAAAAGTTTTTTCTGTATTAAAGTTTGAAATTGAAGTGAACTTATCTGTTGATAAGCTCAATGATAAATGATTAAAATAAAAACAACACATAAATAATATTTTAAGCATACAATCACTCCCAAAAAGTTAGTTTGTTATTTGTCTGCAAAATCCAGGAAAAGATGCGGATTCATAAGGGGTTGAGAAATAATTTGGAAAATACATGAGGTTTATGAAAATACTTCTAATATTGACTCAAAACTTAGTTTCTGAATCATTTTTTCTGTACATAATGACGTCATTAAGATTCACTAATAATTTTATGTCTTAAAGTTACGTCTCTTACGAGTTTGAATAAAATGTTTTCATTGACTAAACCATTAATTTAAAATCAAAATTTATTACTGTCTCGTCCCTTACATTTTATCCCTACGCACCACTGGATCATCCGGGATCAAACTTTTTGGGAATAGCTGTACACGTCTCTCAACAAAAATCCGGCACCCCTGGTATTGGGCTTACTCCCCCTTATGCGTTAACGCATAAGGGGG